>DWCF01002974.1:0-21503 GCA_018230265.1 Delias oraia | reverse complement strand
ATTTTTTTGCTTAAACCAAAATATAACACTGCATAACCTGTATCCTTATCAATTCTTCTTTTGTAAATTAAAATTTAAACTTGTGCAAATTTATATTCATTTAGTTTAAAGAACTTTAAGCAAAAAGATAAGAATTGATTAATACAGTTGCTTTATTACAGCAATTTAGTGAGTCCTAATACATATTTTTACATCTTTTTTTAAATATATATTGAGGATCATTGATACCAAATGTATATAATTTAATAATGTACATTTAAGCAATATTGTCTTACTAAAGATACATCAAAGACAAGGTGATATTTACTATTTAGAGGTCTATGAGAGGCAAAATTGTAATTTGCTCTTTTAAACTAATCAAAGAGAAACTGATATTATTATATAATTATTATACAAAGCACAGTAATTACTAATAATTTAAATAAAATTTTTGTTATAGCTGGATGTCAAGTCTTTTAAAACCTATATAAAACTTACTTCTTCTTACTTACAAAAACAAATAATCTTTTACTTAATTGAAAGTGGCAATTAAATAACCTATTACAGAGATGAGCTGAAATTAAGTTATATTATACGGTTTTATTTTGAGCATATTTCACAAAACAAGAAAAAAATTGGTGATATTACTGAAAGCAACCCAACAACACTATGACCTCATCATTTCAGTTGTAACGTTCATAACTGGACATAGCCCTCCCCTATGGACCTCAATGCATACCTGTCAGAGGCGACCTGCATCCGGTATCTTCCAGCAATCTTTAATTATGATCTCATTGCATCTAAATTCTTAATGATGTCTTCTGATGAAACTAGACAAATAACTTCATTTCTCACATCCTCATTTGAGGATGGGAATGACTAAACTGAATGTGAACATATATGTTGAATTTAGAGCATGACTATTAATATTTAGACATTTTTCGATTTAATTATGTGCAATGTAGACAATTTACAATGCAGTATAGACATTATACTTTCTTTTGTTATTTAACAGATGTCATTACTAATTTTGATATAAAAGAAGAGCTGATCTTATATTGCAATTAACCAAATTTATTGGACTTTAAGTTTGGTGCAGAAAGAAAATATATTCATTTATAAAGTAAAAGTTATTTTATATAATTTAAAAAAGAATGTAATTTTGTATAATTATTCTAATGAGAACATATTATAATAACATTCGAATAAGAATAATCTTGAAATGTGTGAAATGAATGTCGCCTTACATTAAAACTAGCTTATGGGTATTCTAAACGAAATTTTACTTGTAGTTGTAAACTATACAAACGTTTATTATTCCAAACAGTTTTTATAAACGAACACGAGTGTGAAAAAAATTGTATACGAATACGGAAGGACTTGAAAAAGGGGGCAAAATATTGATTGCAATACTTACCACAACAAACCGGCAAAGTAGTAATATAAAGTAGATAAATTTGTCCACAATCACAAATTTCATTCGAAGACAAATTAAGGGACACTTAAAATCACTGCACCAATAATAATATCAATAATTCCATTCACATAGAAATGAAAACACGTATTAATCCACGCTCAAACACCACCCTCGACACAGGACTCAAACAAGGCAATAATTACTAGTGACAACATCCACACAATACAAGTAGCCGCCACAGACTAAACTTCTGTAATAGAAAATTCTCAAGTGTAAATTACTCAACAGCGACGGCCTCTAGCGGCAAACTGCGCAACCAAGGACAAGGAGGACAGACTGACAGCTCACAGACGATATGTCAGTAGATTTTTTTCGTTAATTTATTGTAGCTTGGGTACAGCATCTTTAGCCACATATCCTTTTACAAAATTTTATTTCCTTTTAAATTACTATGTATATTATAGTATTATGCATAATACATATTACATATACATGCATACAATACATATAGGTATATTATGTATATGATGATTACAAATTTTCTGCTATCACAGTCTGTACGGGCATGGAACAACAGGTAATTCTTACTGGATAGAACTATACAAGCTACCCTTTTTCCTACTTCCATACTACCAATAGCTTTACCACAATTCTCTTATCAATTTTATCTCTATAGTCAGTTACTGGAACATTACATAGAGATGGTGTCTTACGTTTGCCTCTGGCAGCTTCATCACTTTTATTCCTATTATTCCACGATATGAATTTTATAGAAAATTAGATCAAATCCCTGATCATTAATAAGATATACAGTGTTCAACACTGAAAGGACTGTTCATATGACGTTATAGAGAGTCGTTGTTAAGATGAGAGATGAAAAATGAGACTTATAAAAAGAAAATATGTATTTCAAACTACCTATTGTAAATAGTGATGTATATAAAAATAATCTTATTTGAATGCTGTTGCTAAAATAACAGATAAAACATAAATCAGATAAAAAATAACAGATATCCTGTTATTTTTTTCTGATTTCTTTTGCTGCACCAGTAATTTGTTGTATTTTTTTAAATTATTTTATTTATATGTAGAGATATTGAGAAATCTTTATTATAAAATTTCAGTGCTATAAGATAAAATGTTCACTAACCATTTATAGCCTTCTGATACATAATGGCACAATGCATTTTTTGCATGCAACTTCTACTGCATTTACCCGCGGAAGAGCCATGCTGAAGCATATTCTAACGCACTAATTGGCAGGCTCCTCCGAAGTGATACCACTAGCTCGCAGAATACTCAGCGTGAACGGTAGTTATAATGTGTTTCGTAGCTTGAGTGAGGATTTTAGAGGCTCTTAAAAGGCAGTCGATTAAGCAGCGTAAGAAGCCGGTACAACCAATGCGCGATTTATGGTGCGGTTGTTCATGACCAGCGGTGTTCTCTTTCCATATAGGAGACCCACCTGCTCCGTTGACCACTATTCTATATAAAAAAATAGGAGTAGTTCTCTTTACTCAACTTATAATATGAAGTCCAGTATTCTGTATAACATCATTTACTTTTTTAATTCTTATCTGCATTTATATAAGTAAGGTAGCTGTAATGAAAATGGCTCCTAACAATACTTTTATAAAGAAAATTTCAAGTGTAACACCAATGTGAACTCCAACTAAACATCTCATTATATTAATGGCTTTAAAGAATTTTTACTAATTTAGTCTATATAATATATGCTTATTAAAATTTAACTTATCATCTACTACAACTCCTAAAAATTTAACATGACCCACTTGAGGAATAATTTTGTTCTTATACTTAACATTAACATTAATTTCACCCTTGCCAACAACTAATACTTTACTTTGACAGATATTAATAACCAAATTTAAAGATTTATAAAATTTTAGTAATTGACTCAAAGTATTATTCAAAATATTCATTTGTCTGTGTGGTAACCGGATCAGAATAGTACCATTCCCAGTCTTCCTAATGGGATGTCGTAAGAGGCGACGACTAAAGGACATTTCACCGGGCAGCAGCGCCCTTCCGAGTACAGCAGATGTTCTTATATCACCAACCCGCCTGCCAGTATTGCTAGAGTCAATTTTTTCTCCCTTTTTGCCATCACATCCTGGTAAACCTATAATTACTACTTGTGGTTAATTTAAAATAGATCCTAAGTATTTTAGTCCGCCAACCATTACATAGATGGCGCCATTGCCAATTTTAGCACTTGCAGATATATTTTGCTCGCTATAGTCACTTAATCCCTTAATTAGATTCGCGTGCCTCGAGGGTTTAAACCTACCCCATAGCGTACACATGCCTAGTGCTTCGCCACCCTAGACAGCGAGAAGACCTTTGCGCAACACATTAGAAATGTGGCCTGAAGGCAGCCTTCGTCCTTTGTAGTTTTCAGTCTGATAAATGACAAATAAATTGTCCCTTACACAAAGGATCATCTGTACAGGACTTGTATCCGTCGCAATCAAAATCGCGTATAGGTACATATATTATACTTTCTTATGTTGAATTGCAAATGAAAGCAGGAAAGAAAATTCACCTTTTAGAAAACCCACATATATTAACACTTTGACGTTACTGTTACAGTTTAAAATTAGACTTACAAGAAAACTAAATAAATATTTTCAAGTAGAAAAATAAAAAATTGTCCTTATCAAAGCAATATTAAAAGAAAATTGACCACTTAATAATTACTTAATCTCAGCCAACGTCCAAGGTCATTCGTCCCCTCGTCTCGCGCACCACGAACGCCACCTTGTTCCTTTATCCCCACGTCAAATAAAGTCGGTCTGTGACGCGCGCAGACATCACATCATATAATCGTATACAATAAACTCTTAAAATATTCTATGGTACATTTCAAAGTATCCTAAATCACATAAGTTTAATCACATTCATTGAAACCTACTTGAGGTGACAACTCCCTCTCAGGTCGTATTTTTGTAAATACAAGTTAAAGAAATTATTCTATACTTTTACAATATTTATATATTTCGTAATAGGTCACTTTTTCACACAAGTTCATTTTTGGTACGCGTTTCCAGAGCGCGAAAGTTTGAAATACTAATCCCGAGACGAACTACTTTAATAGTTTTATATTCTATATTTACTAGTGAAAAGCCGAGGCGGGTAAACCAATCTGTCCATGACCAGTAACGAGCCATCAATCCTTGGAAGTTTCGTCTGAAGTGGCACCAGCTTCGCTCGGTTGGCCTGCGAGGGCGAGTGGCGCTGTCACCGGCACGTCCTTGTCCAGAGGTCGGAAGGCCCAGCCGCCCGCACCGTCGAACTCCAGAACGTGGCTGTGGTATTTCCTGGAACACACAAGGGCGTGTCAATATGAAAAAATAAGAGAAAGGCCAACGTAATTGACTCGATGAAGATAAGCGACGGTTCTCACCACACGCTGGGCCTGTGGGTGATGGAGAGCAGGGTGATGCCCTCCTTGATAGCCTCCTCGTACATGACCACCTCCGTCTCCATGGAAACGGCGCTCGTACACTCGTCCAGCAGAGCGTACACCGGCCTAGAATTTATAGATCACCAAGATTAGAACGGAAAGAGCTTTAAATATCGAGAGATAGTGTCGCGACTCGCGGCCCACCTGTGATAGAACATCCTCGCGCAGGCGACGCGCTGCTTCTCGCCGCCCGAGAGCGTGGCGCGCCAATCGCACACGGCGCGCAGGCCGCCGTGGCGCGCGGCGCACGCGTCCAGCCGCACTACGCGCAGGATGTGCTCGGCGCGCGCCTCCGCCTCGCGGTCATGCTCCGCCACGCGCGAAGGGTACGTCACCTGGTCGATGAGAGAGCCCATCGACATGTACGGTCTGCAAACGAGCGCATACTTTAGCCGCCTCGAGCGCCGTGGTCAGCCAGTGGGTCTTTGCGCCGCCCACTCACCTCTGAGGAATGTAGAACATGACAGGCCGCGTGGCGCAGTGCGGCGGCGCGTTCGGCTCGTCCGCGCAGTGCGCGCACGAGCACGGCCGCGGGACGCTCAGCTCACCGCCGAACACGGGCCACAGTCCCGATATGATGCGGAACAGGCTGCAAGTAACGTAGGCTCTATGAGCAACGTGGCTCGCTCTCCAAATGGAACGTGTGTTTCAAAGGAAAACTGGCTTGCTAACAATAACATTGATATTTTAGACGAAGGTAAAGCGAGACGGGCGAACCTGGACTTGCCGCATCCGTTGGGTCCCACGATAAGCAGGTGCGTGCCTGGCGAGAGGTCCAGGTTAACGCCGCTGGCCACCACATCGCACGCCGGCGTCACGATGGGGACGTTGCGCAGGCGGATGGAGAAGTCGTCCGTATATGTTACGATGCCTGCAGAGGGCGCACTTGTTCATTAGGTATTCCACTATGCTATTCTAAAACGAGCACTTCGACTTAGATAACTTCTTATGAAGGTAGCCGCAAAGCCATACCCATGGGCACCGGCTGCTTGTCCCGGAAGGTGACCTGGAAGCCGGCGGCGGGTGCGGCGACGTGCACGGCGCGCACGCAGCGGCCGCGCGCCACCTCGCTGAACACGCGCAGCATGTCGGAGACGCGCGTCGCGTAGCCCGCCAACGTCACCACCTCCTGCGAAAGGACGGCGTGGTCAGAGACCGCTCCGGAAGCATCACTGCGCCTACAGCGCCAGAAGCTGTTGCGTACCTTGTAGCTGGACATGAGCCGCTCGATGGCGTCGGCGGCCGAATTCAGAAGGTTCCGGGACGTCGTCATGTACTCCGTCCTGGCGCTGATGCCCTCGCCGACGGAGCCTGCGACCGCGCTCAAACTTAGTCGTGCGACAACCACAAGTTTGCCCAACTGCAGCCCCGATCGGCAACAACTCACCGTCCAGACTCCGCGCCGTGAGGATGGGTAGCGCCAGCATGACCATCCCGGTGCCAGACCACAGGTACTTCATGCAGAACTGCTCCAGCATCACGTACCACAGCTTCTTGTTGAAGACCGATGTCATCTGCGCCACCAGCTCCTTGTACGCCGAGCGCAGCTGGCCCAACTCCACCTTGGACATGAGGCTAATTGCAGGTTAATTCGCTTCGGCGTGTGCCACCGTGCGCTCAGCTCGGCACAAAGCGAGATTCGGCTTAGAGAAATATGTAGCAACAATGTCGGTACGTTGTGTCCGCCGTAGAAGGCCACCTCCTCGGCGTGTGCGATGAGCCGCGCGTGCACGTGCCGCAGGTTGGCCTTCATGCGCGCCTCTTCGCCAGCGAGGGCGCCGAAGCGCGGGCTCAGCATCCGCAGCAGCTGCCCGGTCAGACAGATCACCACCGTTGCTATGCCGGGCCCTGAAAAGGACCACGAGCCGTTTTAATGGCGATGCTCAACTCTTCTGCAGCTTCGACTCACCTTCGGTGAGAACTCACCCAAGAAGATGTTGCCCTTCATTTTGCTGGAGTAGCTGGCCAGGGTCAGCACTATGAGCAACAGGTCGAAGCAGGGCTTGGTGAGGGAGCTGTACAAGTGCGCCACCGACTGCGCGAACACGGAGACGTCTTCCGTCAGCCTGTGAACACAAGCCACGAACTCGATTAGAAGGCGCCGCAGCTCCACTCTGCACAAGCGAGCAGGCCTCCTCGCCTCGAAGCAACTTGCTCTTCGGCTGTTCCACGAGTATTACAAGACTTAGTCGGAGAAGTGCGAGGGGGGCGTTCACCTGTGGTCGGCGTTCTCGATGCGAGCGTCCAAGTTGGCCACCCTGTAGTAGGTCTGGTTCTTGAAGTACAATTCGTATGCGTGGTCGACGAGCCGCGTCCGGAAGGCCAGCGCCAGCCTGCTCTCCAGGTAACGGATCATGGAGTTGATGAAGGTGGCTGGCACCGCGATGCCGAACCATTGCAGCAGCAACGCCGCAAATGCCCGCATGTCCTTCTGCACGATGTGCTTCACTGAAACCGATGACGCTGCCTCAGAACTACTCTCGGAGCCGCACAATCGCGCTCATCCTTATCTAGGCTTACCTATAGATCCCTCCAGAGAGGCAACGTATATGGAGAGGAACGTTCGCGAGAAGAGACAGAGCGTGTGCGCCGAGAGCAGCGCCACCTCGTGGCTACGGAAGCCCGGCACCATGATCTTCGCCAAGGACACCAGCTGTCGCAGGAACTCCAGATTGAGCCCTGGCACGTGCGCCTCTGGCGGCTGCTGCTGCGCCTCATCGGCGTCTTCCTGGAGCGGAGCATTTGTCTATTTATGGACACCAAAGAGAAACGAAGATCGACGCACAGAAGAGAACTTACGATATTCTGCTTATTGTCGGTGTCCACGTCCCCGCGGCATAGCGCGCACTGCTCCGCGCCGCATCGGCCGCCGCACGCCGCCTCGCCGCCATTCACCACCGCGTGCAGCTTTCCATCTTTAGCCACCTGCGGACGGACGCCACCACATCACTGAGAAACAACATACCAGCCGTGCCCCGTTTCTTTGCCTCACGGCTCACGGTGAGGCCGTGAGACTGCGATGCGCTAAACGAGTTCTATTTCAGCAGAGCTGTTTCTATCAAGAGTCAGTTAAATAGAAACTATGATGGAGAGGGAGGACAACCGATGACAAATTGACGTCAGAGCATGTTGTGGAGTCGATTTTATTTACCGTTGTAATAAAGCTATTTGGTAAGCCAGTGTTGTTTCTACATCTTTTTTTCTACGAAACTTATTTTTGAAACAGTGAAACAAATCAAATCATAATAATTTATGACCGTTTAGCGATAATATATAATTATCAGCTCGATAAACGGATCATTGGGCGTGTAATCGTAAATTTCATATCTGAACTTTAGGTTTTCGCTGCTATCTTGATTCAGTAGGTAAGTACATTACATCATTCCATTACCAGAAACTGCGGGTCCACTGGCTTGATAGCAACGATGCCGAAGCGCCTTCCCGTTCGGCGTATGCGACCTATTGTCGGCTTCGTCTCGGTCGCGAAGAGAGAAGCCGGCGGCTCACCTTATAGTTGTTATTGTTGTTGCAGGGCGGAGGCTGCTTCTTGTCCCTGGCACCGTAGAGCGCGCAGGCGGCCAAGGCCACACCCACGCCCACGCCGAGCGCAAGCGTCGCCGACGGCTGCACGCGCGAGGCCTGCTCGCGTATTTTTGTCAGGATGGCCGGCATTTTCGCGGCTGCAGCGCTTCGAGCTCGTTCACAATGTCACTGCTTTCGTGTTGAATTGAGATCTCGGTTCCATTGTTCTGAAATACAGGGCATTAGCGTAAGGTTTCTGTCGACAAAAAGTAGAAGGCAATATCTGAGAGAGCTGCCATCAGTCCGCGCACATAGGTACCATATGCCTAGAACGAACACTAAGCCGAATAAAGTCGGAGAGCGTTCGCGCTTTGCTCTTTTTGGTTTGGGAGACCCTAGCGCCTCTCGCCGTTTAAATCCACCGTGAATTAAATCCGTCAAAGATGAAGCAGAAGCCAAGAAACGAGCGCTACACCATCGGGCCGAATCCAAATGCAAAGGGCGTCCGCCGAGCCGACGTGACTGGGGCACCAAATTGGCGTAAAATCTCTTATTGTATTCGTCGCTCTCGATACAATTATTGAAGATAAGACTTGCGCGACGCCTCTCGACTGCGTTTAAAGCAAATGGCTTGACCGATGGCTGTCATTGGGGCCTTCGTCAATGCTTTATGATTATAAACTTGAAGCCAAATTGAGAGGTTTCAATTGCTGCTAGACGTTACAATAAGTCGGTAGGTATTTAAGACACTAGCACCAAAATTGAGCAAATCATTCGTCGCAAGGGACAATATGGAGCTAAGAAACTTAGCTACAGTGAACGACGATCGTGCGTCGAGATGTTGCTGATGCCGCAGATTGGTCCTTGCGAGCGTGCGAGCACTGCGTCGACTGAGTATGACGCACTGCCTGAGTATGACTCTGCCATGCGACCCCGCCAGGAAGAACAATGGCGACACGCGTCGCGATTCGCGTGTCTCGGGGCTGCAAGAGGTGCACCTCGGCACACGGATTGTGACTTTCCAGCGAGGAGCTGACGCAGCTCCTGTTCTCGAGCTTTGTGCAACCAATCCGGGACTGTAGACTGCGTCGTTCGCATTCGGCTAAGGACGCCGACGCGATAGCCGCTCAAGCAGCGGACGGGTTAAAAAGCTCTCAATTAGCTAATTGACACCTTGGAGAATGCGATCATGAACTATATATGTAAATAAAAATATAATTTTCTTATATTATGTTTTTGTATGTTATTATATTATGTATCTGTATGTTCTTATATTATGGTATGGTAGTCTGTGGTAAAAAGAGATTGTATTAATTGTGCTTTGGGAACGACGTGGCAATTAAAAACATTAAATGTCGTTTCTTTAATTACAGAGAAACTCAGTTGTGTGTTATTGACTGTTGTGCCATATCACTACAAGCAAAATCCATCTTTAACATATATAATTTAAATAATATATAATTTATATAATTCATAATTTATATAATACATCATTTATATAATAAATAATTCATATAATACATAATTCATATAATACATAATTTATATATATATATAATTATTTTTTAATTAATTTTTTATAATTTATTTATATATATAAATTGGAGCATTCGGAATGAGACAGGAGAAAAGAGCAGTTTGGTGCGGATGCTGTGCGAGGCTAGATGAATGCCATTCAAGGAAGGCAACTGCATCGGCCCGATACCGAAAAGATGTCGACGACGCTGGCGTCGTTTTTGATGATCGGATTTGTTACTAGAATAACAATCGAACAATGGCTAGTTTTTGCAAATTTATTTACAAATATTTTTGAAACGCAGATTTACAATGTGTCAAACGAATGAGAATATTAATGAGCAGTTTGAGACGACGCGGCGGAGAGGTGGCTAGGTCAAGATGTTTTCAACGTTCATTTCCTTATCCACCCTAATGACTCGCGAGCTAGTCAAGTCGGAAGGCTGTTTTTGCTCGTTTGCTGATAAGATAATGATGGCCCATGGCGAGAATTTCCCAACTTTGCTCCGTCAATAAGCGACCCCAAGAAACTCAATTTATATGGATTGCCGGCCTGCTCGTCAACCGCCGCAGCAAGACGTGACCGATGGTACGGCGAACTACCGACCTCCCCAACTACGTAGGTTCGTCGGGTAAGAAACGACATTGAGGCGGTCGGTACTATTAGGCGCCTCAACAAGCTGATCACATTCAAAAAGTTGAAGGCGGACCGCGCGGGAAGGTCGAGCTTATGTTTATACTCGTACTATACCACCGTAAACATATAAATGTATATTTGATTATTAGTATCCATTAATATTCAATTGGAACCCGAAGCAATCAAGACGAAATATAAACTACATACTCTTTTCGAATTGAATTCATTTTGTGTGCACGGACCAAGTTCAAAAGGATGAAGCCCAATAGCGGGAAGCCATTCCTCTAAAGAAAGAATAATTGAATTTCCAATAGATTTATTTCTTCCCCACGTCTCAGTATAACCGTATGCAAGGCTTAAGATATGGCAATCAAAAGAGTGCAGATCACTTGGCTGCAACGCATTGCCCAAAAAGGGCGCAGGAGTCGCGCGACCGGTGATGTCCTTCCAATTTCAAAGCACCGGAGTCCGCTCACGGCACCTAGAGCACTCTACCCTACCTTACGTCTTCTGTACAAAGAAGTTGGGCAATTAGCGCGACTCTAACTATGTTAAGCCTCGCCTAGACGAGAATGTCACTTACTTTTTACCTTTCACTGGAGAATTCGGGTCGCGGCATAGTTGCGTGAGCCGATCAATTCTAAAAAATATCCATACTTGCTGTAACGGTGAATATTCGATGATATCCTTTTCATTTAGCGTACGATGTACCAAACACCGAATACCGTACTCATTGTACAAATCGTCCAGCGACACAGAAATAATAGTGGCCAAGTTGCCTCTTCATTCCTTACAAGCGCAAGGCAGACCAAAAGGTACCGCCACCTAATTCAAATCGGTCAAGTGTATTGTAATTTATTCATTAGAGACTTATAATTCTTCTTAAAAATATCGATGTCATCTGTACACATATAGCGATATCTTATGTTTTTTTATAAAGTGAAAGCTCGGAATATTTGAGTTCATAGCCGACTTTCATTATGAAAAACTCATTTGAAACGGATAACTAATTTATAGCAAATAAATTCGCTTCTAGAATACCGAGAGCCATTAAAATCATAACCAATGGAAGCACAAAGGGCGGCGTACTTTTGAAGGAAATGGAAATAACAAAGGAGCAAAGTTCAGGCGTAATAAGGATGCCTTCTCTAACAAATACAATTATTGTTTAATTAATTATACGTTAAATTATACGTTCTGAAAACATAATGTTGATAAAGATGTCGGCATTGCTCTTCCGCACGAGCCAGAGCTGACCAGCAGACTGCGGCAGCCTTTTGTTGGCGTCAAACTAATTAGCTGACTCTCATATTTATTAATCAATCGCTTACGCATTTAGCCACAACTGCACGCCGGCTCGCCGTGGCTGGCTGTTGGGCAATGCGAAAACAAAAGAACGATGGCTTTGTGCGAACAATAGCGAGGACACTAAATTAAACAGAAGTTAGACACACAATGGCGTGGTATCCGAACTCTTTTCTTTTATAATATAGCGGACAACGGAGCAGGTGGATCACCTATATGACATCGTATGGACCACAGCGCCACAGTTCGCGCATTGGTTGTGTTGTCGGCTTTTTACGCCACTTAAGCGACATTTTTAAAGACTTCCGATATCCTCAGTCACTCAGCGAAACGTAGTATACGTACCGATTCACGTTGAGCATGTGAGTCCGTGGTATCATTTCGGACGAGCCGACCCATTTAGTGCGTCCGCATATGCTTCAGCATGGCTCTCTCAACAATAATTTGAGTTGTGAGACATACTCCTGACACTGTTCATATGCAATCCGAAAACTAGATAGGTACCCATTGCATTCACAATAAGTTTTAACCTACGATACATAATTGGATAAATGCACAGCAGTCATGCGCTTTCAAACAAATAAATAAGGATTAAGTTTTTTCTTTAGTTATTATTTTCAGGTCATATTATATGTACATGTATTTTTACTTAAATTATTATTATTGTTTAAAATTAACATCCGTCGGGTATAATTAAAAACATAAGTATTAAAGTGTATAATTATAGTCATGTTCAATTTACCTTCACGTTTAGTTTGAAGTAGACATTAAAAATTGTTGCGGTCTTTAAGAAAACAGCCACTTTCACATCTGTTTACAAAGATACTCTTTTTCAAGAGCAACAAAGAAAGCGGTCGAGCTCCGCGACCGGCGCGTGCGGGTTTTAGATTAGATGCCTCTACGAGGCCGTGCGGGAGCGAGCATAACAGCGATCGTCTGACAACGTCCCAAGAAGGATTCGTTCGTGAGCAGCAGTTCAAAGGGCCGTTTGACAACTCCACTTGAGCTGGCCGCGCTGTATAGTATCCATGGCCACCGATTTGACACGAAGCAAATGTAATAAAGAGTCGGCAAGTTCGACAACGCGACTAGCGAAATAATTGTCCGTTTATTATCTGAACAGAAACTGTTCTAGGTCACTTTAATATTACTCCATCGTCGGCAGCCTCCACGTGCATAGCTTGACACTATGCCTAAAGATATTACAAACTTGTACGTCAACAACTCACCGTACGAACAATCGTAGTTAGAAACACTTCACTCGCACAAAACCAGCAACAACGCACACGACGGCAACTCACGTCCGCCCGCTGGCACACTCGCACGCCGACTGATGACTGAGAGCTGGGTATGAGGCTCCCACCTCCCGGGCGCTTAATACTCGAGTCAACTAACGGCAGCTTCGACTTGCTTTGCTAGTAAATCACGATGTTATTGCCATGGTATACAACCGAAAGCACAACTCGACCGTTTGGAGCAGGAGGAGAAGTCGCTACAGGAAATATGTCGCTCGTTTCCTTCGCGCACTGTGAAGAAAAGGCTGACATTACAAGGATTTTTTTATAGTATAGCGGACAACGGAGCAGGTGGGTCTCCTATATCATAAGAAAACACCACCGCACATGAACAATCGCGCCACAGTCCGCGCATTTGTTGTGTTGCCGGCTTTTTATGCCACACGTGCCACGGGTGAATAAGTTCATAACTTGCCTCGTAGCTTAATGGTTTTAAAAGTGTACCATGAAGCGATTGTATCAGGTTCGGATTCGGCCCGAACAATTATAAAAAATAATTTAATTTATAATTTTTTCGATTGCTGGAAGGGCTTGACAGTGGCCGGGCGAGTGTCTTAATATTGTCACACGCGTGGGAGAGCCATGCTGAAGCATATGCTCACGCAATAATTGGGCCGGCTCATCCGAAGTGATACCACGGGCTCACAGAATACTCAGCGTGAAACGGTACTTGTACTGTTTCGCTGAGTGAGCGAGGATATCGAAGGCTCTTAAAAACGCCGTTTAACTGGCGTAAAAAGCCGGTAACTTAACCAATGCGCAGACGGTGGCACGGTTGTCTCTTGGCGGCGGTGTTCTTTTACCATATAGGAGATCCACCTCCTTCGTAGTGAGCTATACTATAAAAAAATTGCAATATTCCTTCCTTCCTCCGCACTGAATCGACGTCAGTGCGCACTGTATGTAACGCCATATGTACAATTCAAGACTCGAGCAGTAGCATTGACAAAACGGCGTTAAACTTCACGAATGTAACCAACCTCTCGTCGTGTGGTGAGAAAAAAATAAGTGTTTGCCATAATTTCTAAACCTCTGATCGAGAAATAATAAAGAGCCTTACAGATAAACAAATTGACACAAATTAAGACCACAACATTCCAACTTCGATTGCGATTAATTTAACTACTAATACTTTGATAACATTATATAAAAGATAAAAATCACATTTCTTTTCATATTATCGTATTCACCTTGAGTTGCCACGATACAATTTTAAAACATCAATACTTTATTTAAATAGAATAGATAACGAACCGTGCGACGTAATTGAAGACGGTCCCGAATGTGTCGCATTTGTGGTGTGCACCTTACTGCGCCGCAGTGCCTAGGCCCGATCGAAGGCGTCTTGCGTGACCGCCGGCGAATTCTTTTCAATTTCAGATCGAAATAAAACAGCCGCTCTTAAAGTTGCGTACGATTGAGAGACCCTATTGTCTAACGAGTAACGACGCGCACCACGAAGGAAAGCAAGAGCCTCACAAATCGGCTCTCATAACTCGAGAGCTCGCTAGTGAGACCGTCCCGTCGATGCGACTCATATGATTTCATTTTCTTTTCATTTTCAAATTTCTCTTGGCATTCAATCGATTTCAACGACCCTGGCCTGCTCCTTCTACAAAGGGGACTCAGTTCAAACGGCTTTGTTTGCTTTCCACCGTGATGCATTCAATAGATTAAGTTGTCGCACATTCGTCACCAATCGAATAGGAAAACCGAATTGTCCTGTTAGGATAATAAGAAACGACGTCAACAGAGACCTACGCAATTTATGAAAACCCTCGCGCAAGGAAAGGATGCGAGATGTTTTAACTATTGCGTAAGTACCTATTCAAGAGAATAATTCAACGGGAAATATCACACGCTAGTAGAAACCAACCAAACCAAAAGGAAACGTACATGTATAATGCAATTGAAGCGCGAATTACGTGCAATTGGCCATTGGAGAAATGCTTTGCTTAAAAGAGATTTTCTATAAAATTTAAATGTTAATTATACAACCCAACCATAGTAGTAGATAATCCAATCCATAGTCGCGTCCTTGTTACAACTTATGACGCTTCTGACGCATGACCCGTATCTTCGCTCTAAAGTTCGCGCGATAACGACTCGAGATACGACTGTCGGTGGTGTAATCTAAAATGAGTAGTATGTACCGATCGGATTCTGTTCTACGTTAGTTGGAAGACACTGCCGTTTCTTCGATGACAACCCGACAAGCCTCTCCCCGTTACTACGAGACTATTGCAAAAGTCGATAAAGTAACGAGAATAAAGAACATCCCTAGAGAATGGGAAACGTCGCGGGCGGAACGAAAGCTCGCTGTTGTGCGCGTACGCAGGACGTAACGCGGATGGCGCTTCTGTGTCACTATGACGCAACTAATCAGGTCTCTAGATGTCGCTGCGAAATGTAGTTGCATTCTGGTCAACGAACTATATGAACTATGGGATGTGAGGGGTATATCGACCTGCCTTAAAAGGCCACTTTCTGCCTTTGTCCTATTTTGAATGAAACCCAACATACACATGCATAGAGTAGAATTTTCGAAAATAGTGTTATCGTTCGTACCTATTACGTAACAATCCTGAGGATTTGCACGATGAAAAGCCGCGAAACCGGTTCTACGGCAATTGACTTTATTTCAGTTTCTACAAACTTGACCCCGTTCCGTATTTTATCACGTAAATCTAGCAACAGTCACAACTGAAACTACCTACGTGATTCCGATGGATCAAGCAGACGACTATGCCTCGGGGTCGTGGCTAATTTGGCATCTGTGGGGAATCGCAGAATCGATTCGAAGAATCGCGAATCGCAGAGGCGGCGACGCAGAGGCTGACAAAGTGACATTGTGTGCGTGTATCGAGTTGTCCCTTCGTTAGGCTGCATTAGAGGCAACTCACGCCATTGTTAATTTTTCTAGCATAACATGTTTGAGGCATTGGTTGTACGTAAGGTCTTCACTTCCTGTCAAGATCAAACCTTGCGAGGTGTGGATATGTGAAAAAACCTTACGTGTACACACGTCGCAAAGTTTGCGCAAACGCACACAATCTTTCATAATGGACTCTTTTGTACGACGTTAAGTGTTCGTTTTTGACGGAAAGTTGACAGTTGCGAGTGGAATTTCAATAGATTCTTTATGAAAGTCGAAGTCTTTATACGAAGGTCAGATAATGAATATGAATTTCGGAACAGATCGCATGTTCTTCTGAACATTGGAACACAATATGACACACTTGTCTGTATTACGAGTCTGAGACACAAAAAGTGTTCTGATAGAGTCCCGGCCACGAATATCGACTATACTTGACGACCACCGACGATGCGACAAACACAGCGGTTGCTCCTTGCTCTGCTCTCACTGCATTTTGAAGCAATATGACTATGTGTGTTGACGTTATTTTGGAGAGAGAGATGAGACATTAACGCACGACCCTTCATAATGAAGTTACCGACGTGACTGACGCGTGCTAAGAAACAAAATTAGGGGCTGGTCACAAGCATGGCCATGGCATTTGAGAAGAACGGTTGACAATCTCAGCTGGCATTCATTTGTTTATATTGGGTCATTTTACATCAACATTGGCAACTATTAACGCCCAAATGTTCAAGCTCCCTCCAACATAAGGCAGTTGACGCCGCGCTGGGAGCTCGGGATCCATTCCTAGAACGGCAATTCCTAGATAAGAAGCTTTACTTCTATATTATTCTATAAGTTACTTGTCTGTATTCTAATGAATAAGCCACAAATTTCTCACGTAATATTAAATCTGCGAAGGTTTTTGTCCCATGAACTAGAACCACGCACAAAACGACTGTATTATAAAGGCATATACATTCTGAATAACAATAGGTGTTACTTGAGAGGTATAGTAAAAACACGAAGGCTACGCTGGGAGTTCCGGTAACCACACAATGTAGCACACGCACAGTAGCTCGCCTATTAAGTAAATTCGCTCTCTGAGCCGCTGCGATCTCGACAGAGCATACAGAGTCGTGGTCAACGCCAAGCACCGCAGAAATACAATCTCGCGTACCACCTTCGAAACACAAGTGGCACTAGGTAAACACGCAGAAGACGCATTTGAAACTTCGACCAAGGCTTGACACAGAATTGATTATGTCAACTTTTTTTTTCAACACCCCTACTGCGTCCGATTGAAGACGTACTAATAAAGATTAGATATTATAATTATTATTTTTATTCTATAGCGGTACCATCATGGTTCATAACTTTGAAAACGCAAGTACATATGTCCATATAAAATAAATAAGATACACGTTCTGAATACTTTTCCTCATTTATTCCTTCCGGATGCTTTAGAACCCCTTTGAAACTGCTCCAGATATTTGGTTTTATTATCTTTAAACAATAGTCAATTGTTTCATTAGTACCGTAAGTTTAATCAAGAAGTTAGATTATTTATTAATACACAGTAATGTATATAAATGTTTCGAAAGCACTCAACTCAATTTTTGTGACGAGTGTTGAAAATAAATACTCATAAGTGGAAGCAGACAAAAGCGTGCCTAGGCAGACTTTACGCAATGTTATTACAAATCCATTGCACATCATTTAGACAACTGCAAAGTCGGCGCATACCCATTTAGAGGCAGCCACTGCTGACGCAACAGCTCACCGCCAGTCCTTCGCTTCCGATATTTTTCTCTTGAGCTTACGACTCTCATCGGGACGAATACGACTTGGTAATTGGGATAGACCATGGGCGAATCACGCTTTACTCGACCGAGCAGATGCGCAGGGTGTACGGCGTGCATTGAGTGGCCTTTCATCAGCTTGCCGCCGGAAAAGAGCAGATTAAGATCGGCTCCGGAATGCAGTGGCGCACTCGCGAGCGTGTCAAGAGTGATATTACGTTACTAAATAAACGATAAGGTATATGCAATCGGTTGCTTAGTAAATAAAAGCCTCTACACCTCATTGCACGCAATTGCTGGATTCTTTTGTAGAACGGGGGCACTTAACCATTCACAAGGCCTGGTCCAAGCGGAGAAATCAAAAAGAGAAAAATCGTTTCGTCCATTTCAGCATACACCACATTTAAACAAGAGAATAAAATTAGGAGACAATATCAATAGAACCTAGGGCCGAAGGAGGACCGTGTGAGAAGAGCAGTAACAGTACTTGCGGAGTAAAAGTTTATTACTCTGGTGAGTTGCTAGGAAAACAAATAGAAAGGATGGAATAGGATAGAAGGAAATCTGTCACCGGGTCAGACTCGTGCGCGTGCCACGTCGCAATGCGATTCACAACTAAATGATATTAGCCCAGTATCAGATTATAATAATATAGATTCGCACAATCTTATGTCATAAGTTGGCGTGATCGTTCGTGGTCTGTTTCAACCCAGACATAGCACCTTCTTCCACAATTGTCCGATAATAGATTTCTGATTCGTCATTGATCACTTTTAATTAATTTATGCCGAAAAGACAGCCATATTTTAAAAAGCCCAGCAGCACGCCTTCATCCTCACACATTACCCATCACGCATTACGCTATCGCCGAAACGGGTTCTAGAACTTTCGACCGAGCCGAAGCAGAAGCGTTGAACAAACATCGCGGCGGTTTCTCTAGCAAGCAACTACTCACTCGCTAGGCTGCGGCTGCGGCAAGTTGCGGTAGTGCGAGCCTATCGAGGTCTTGGAATAGCCGGCTCATATAGGTAATATGTTGGGGAAAAAAGGTTCTCGAGTGGCGGTCGCGTACCGAAAAACGCAGTGGGACGTCCCGCCACGCGATGGAAAGACGATCTCACGAAGGTCGCGGGCAACCGCTGGATCCAGATCGCTCAGGCTCGTAATAGGTGGGCGTCTTTCGTGGGAAGGGGGGCTCCAGCAGTGACTTAATAGGCTGATGATAGGTAATATAAAGCGGGAAGCGCGGGTCGTTGAAACAGTGAGATTGAAGAGAAGAGAAGTTGGGCTCATCTCGGTCAAGTTTGAACAAAACAGTGCAATTAATAGTTTTCCTTCAAATTACTTTAAACATAATAAAATACTTATTAGTCATACCTTACTTACTGGCAACACGCGGCTAAGACCAAACAACTTACGCACTCGCCGCACGCTGCCTCCTAAATTCGCGTGCGCTTTGAATCAACCAACTTGTCTCATTATTAAAGCGAAAAGATTGGAGTTAGCGGTTACGCAAGTAATTCTAACAACCAGTCGGATAACAGTAGACATCCGGCCTCGTGCGTAATGAGGGTATAATGACAGAAAAGCATGGGAGCGTGGTAGAGAAGGCACGCGATCCCAGCCCCGTCTCGAGTCTTGGCCTTACGTAAATCCTTTTTATTCTATTACGGATAACGGAGTATGCGGGTCTCCTATATGGTAAGAGAACACCACCGCCCATAAACAACCGCAACACAGTCCGCGTATTGGTTGTGTTGCCGGCTTTTTAAGCCGCTTAAGTGGCACTTTTAAGGCTCTCTGATATCCTCACTCACTCTGAGAAACACAGTACAAGTACCGTTTCACGCTGAGCTGAGTTTTAATGTATATGAGGGGTTTCACACTCGTATTATATACAGACCATTTTCAGCACAGCTCATTCATCATAGATGTACTCCGATGTGGATAAACATTGCCCCGTGAGAAGCCATATTTCGCCGTGAATAGCCGTTCGAGCGAGCTCCGTTTGAATTGAAGCCAATGAAAACACAACTCTCTCTTGAGATACTTTCTGAAGCCACGCACTGTCAGCTCCCATGCAAAGTTCCTATATGGAGGTAAAAATAGTAAACAAAGATAGTAAAATATTGAAAGTACGCCAGGCACATAAGACTCCGGCAGCGCCTTCCATTACGCTCCGCTAAGAGCGAGGCGAATACAGCAAATGTAAAAACATCTCTCTCTCATCTGTTATTAATATCAATGCGTTATTTTACGCAAGGGCTAATGGGGGCTTATTGAGCTCATCACGCCGAGGGCTAGTCTTTGCTCGTGACGATAACTTCGTTTAGGTATTCCTTATCTGGACTAGTAGGCCCGTAGTGATTGCATATCGCTCCTGGAGGGCTTCGATACTTGTCTATCGTTAAATGAACTTATACATTTGTGACAAGGAAAAGTGGCCATTTTGCCATGAAGATTAGAAATACAACAGGGCGCGTTTCTTTTAAATCGAATTATTTTATTTAAAAAATCTAGCTAAAATATACCTATTAAATATCATAGTCTGTATAAGAATTATAGAAGAATGCTGTAAATAAAACTGTTGTGTCTGTAATAAATATACCTAATATAGGTTACCTAATGCATGAATTTTATAGAAATTAAAGTATTATGTAAAATAAAATTAAAATGTAGATTATTAGCAATTTCAAAGTCTTTTCTAAACATTCCTCTTTTTATAATCATGGATCATTAAGGCCGGGATAATCCGATATCAGAGCAATTTCAAATTCATTTGATACCAACTGAGCTGAATGAAATCCTCCGAATAGCCCCGAAATGGCTGCAGCTTCACCGGGACAATGGCGAATTGCAAACCTAGATAATCGACGATGGCGCTGAGCAAATGCGAGTTCGCGGTGTTTCGTTTGCCTACTCTTCATCGCCGCGGACTCTCGAAACATATTTCCCATACCAAAACATATTTTCTGTTTATATATATATGTGTGTGTATAATATTACATTCAACTAACTTACTGGATTCGAAACGATTTAAAAACAACGCTGTCGAAGCCTTAACTATGCCATTACAATGCCGATGCGTTGTTCAGCTTATTAGATTGGGCGACGTCCGTTTCGCACTGTGCGTACCTACTATTTCATCACGGTAATATCCTTTTAATTACGGTGTTATTTCGGTTTATTTCGTCAGCTCAAAAAACAGCATTGCGACAAGTTTAGACCTTCAGCTAGTCCCTTCACTATCTAGATAGCCAAAGTCAAGTCTTAGAATTAACGTAGGTTTTGAAACCTAAGCAGGTTACAAGTACTGGATTATCGCGTGCTAGGTACTTGGAAGTTTTGACTTCGATCACTTCACTTCGATTATCCGCCATGGATCTATACTATAAAGGTTGGCAACTAGAAATCACATTAATATTTTGTTTAATATGTAGCAGCATGGCATTTGACCCAGCAGTGTGGGAGCGAGACAGGAGGGCCAGAGGAAGACCCCCCACAATGCTGCCTCTGGTCAAACCCGGCGGTAACGGTGCAGCGCTTGGTGCACAAACGAATAAATCACATCCACATTTGGAGCTGCCCAAGTTGCTGCCAAGTCGCCGCCACGAGCCTAGGCAAGTGGTTCCGGCGCTGGGGCATTCAAATCAACCCCGACAAGAGCGCGGCGGTAATGTTCGC
>DWCF01002973.1:0-21503 GCA_018230265.1 Delias oraia | reverse complement strand
GAGGCGCCGGGTATCGATCCCGGTACCTCTCGCATGCTAAGCGAGCGCTCTACCATCTGAGCTACGCCCCCGATACATGTTCAATTCAAAAGTAAATACGAAAGAAATCGTTTTATACGTCGAAAGTGTTACGCAAAACTGGAGTAGGTACACCGCGCGATTCACTTGCATGGCCTTTCTGTTGACGCATACAGCTAGTCTATGCCTACATGAAGATCTTTTGAGTACGTAACTCGAAAAACCTAAGTTCGAAACCAAACAATGAAAATTAACACAACACCAATCTCTTAATTTGAAAAAAAAATGTTAATCTAAAGCGCCTTCAATAATTTAAACATATTTCAATAAAAATCGGCAAACTTCAAGCAATTCTCATTATTTTTTAAACTACTCGAACAAAACATAACAACAAAAATGTCCTAATTGGAGGCGCCGGGTATCGATCCCGGTACCTCTCGCATGCTAAGCGAGCGCTCTACCATCTGAGCTACGCCCCCGTTATACTTTCAATACAAAATTCACAAACGCACGTAATAATTACACATAAATTAATCTCGTATTATATTGTAGAACAAAATTTTGAAATTATTATCAAATAAGTTGATATAGCACGTTCAACAGTATTTATCGTTTACAGTAAGTACACCATGTGATTACATATTAATATACATAATTTAAATCATGTTAAAAAAAACTTTGTATTTTGTAACAGATTCAGTGCCTACTCAAAACTAATCAAGAAAAAAAAGTTATTATATAAAAATATCTTTTTTTATTCTATAGCGGACAACGGAGCAAGTGGGTCTCCTATATGGTAAGGAACACCGCCGCACATGAACAACCACGCCAAAGTCTGCGCATTGTTTGTGTTGCCAGCTTTTTACGCCGCTTAAGCAGCACTTTTAAGGGCCTCCAAAAGCCTTACTCACTCTTCGAAACAGTACAAGTACCGTTTCACGCTGAGTATTCTGTGAGCCCGTGGTATCACTTCGGACGAGTAGGCCCAATTAGTGTGTCAGCATAATATGCTTAAGCATGGCTCTCCCATGGGTTGCTGGATCTCACCTATAATGGATGTTTCTACATTAATCAAAAGAATCGTTAACTAAAAAACTAGCATGTCATAATTAATACATTGATTCAATGAGAACGATACTATAGACAACGCATGTTAAATTCAACAAAGTATTGCTCCGGAATTAAAAAAAGCATTCTTATTGTGAAATACGTAATGATTTATATGCTTAAAAACAACGGAGTAAAAGTACTTCTTGACCTTACCCCAGGCAATAGATATAGTCTCACTTGATACAATATTAATTTAAAGAAATTGTTAACAACGGGGGCGTAGCTCAGATGGTAGAGCGCTCGCTTAGCATGCGAGAGGTACCGGGATCGATACCCGGCGCCTCCAATAATCTTTTTGGTCTGTAGTTGTCAGTAAGTAATATGTGAGAACTTAAAGATATTTTTAAATTACTCACCGTCATGCATTCGTAAATAATGAATTTTATTACAAAATTATGGCCTAAATTTGTACAGATTAAAAAGTAAATTAAATACCTAAAACGCTTCTTAACGGTTTTATTAGACAAACTAGCGTGATTTGTAATTACAAAACCGGAAACACACGATCCGCTTTCGGATAACTATGTATATCGTATAAAAATAAAATAAATTGAAAAAGAGACCGCTTCAGGAAATAAATAGTATTCGTAAGAACTTTGGCATTTATATAGCTAGCTGGGCTCAAGCCCAGCTTAATTAGCTTTAACGTTAGCTCATAACAATAGGATCTTAACAAGTTGGAAGTCGACTAATTAAAACTCTAGGGATAACGGGGGTACAAATTATTAACTAGGCACGAAGTGTATTAAGGTACCGCATATAAAGGTAACCGCCCCGGGGAGCGGACAGACCTGCTGCTATTTATGATGCCTTAGTATTCATGAGAAACTCTTAACCCTTTGAATCCACGTCAAATGCATTCCTTCGTTTTTTGAGCATCCTTTACATCCCTTAAAAACATTTTTTGTCGCATTTAAAGCAGCTCATGGTAGGTTTAGTTTTTAATTTTTTACCTCACCGGTGACATCCTTTGCGGTACTGTTTGCTTGGTATTTGTGGGATCATAAGAACAGCAAAGAATGGATTTTTTCTTAAAAGTTATCTTTTTCTAGGAGGATTTCATATGATATAAATTTAACATACCAAGGAGGAATAAATTGTATACACATTTTAATTTTTCATATCAATTAACAAAAGATTATTAAATAATTATGTTTGTTACATTATTCATTTACCAAATTTTTACAAATAAATAATATTTCATTCACTTAAAAGATTAAAGACGTCATGAATATGATCGATAAAGACTGTTTCCTTAGGTAGGGAAATTCTGAATACCAACTAGAGAGAGATATCACTGTTATTCCAAGTCCTAACTAATCCTTATACAACCATTGGTATTTAGATCAGTTTAAATATAATATATTTTGAATCCACAAACAATTACAGGCTTTACGTAACTTGTTTGTATGAAGTTAAACATTATGAATGAAAATGTCATTTCTGAATTTCGGATTCTAAAGACTATGTAAAGATTCTTGAGTCTGGAACAAAAGAAACTCACGTCCAATATCGAGGTGTTCATTTACCGCAACGCATTGACCCGGTTGCCTCGGCAATAAGTAACGAGGGAAATAAAAAACGAGAAATCAAAAGGGCGACGTTACCAGGGCGAAAGAGAAACAATGGCTTGAGGTATGCCACACATTCTCGATGTGGAGCAGTTGATTCGGATGCAGGCTAAGGTCTCGACCCGTTGCCTGCATTCGTCGCGACGAATCCATACAAGACTACTTGCGCAAAATAGAATAATACCAAAAATTTTGGGAACCTCGTAGCTTAATGGTTTTACAAGTGTACGGTCATCGGGTTCGAATCCCCGTCCGGAAAATTATAATTTAATTTATAATCTATTCGGTCTCTGGAAGGGCGTGACAGTCGCCGGGCGAGTGTTTTAATACTGTCAAATCTGTGGGAGAGCCATGCTGACGCACTAATTAGGCCGGTTCGTCCGAAGTGATACCACAGGCTCACAGAACACTCAGTCTGAAACGGTACTTGTACTGTTTGCGGAGTGAGTAAAGATATCGGAGGCTCTTAAAAAAGCCGCGTAAGTGGCGTACAAAACCGGCAACACAAATATGCACGGACTGTTGCGCAATTGTTCATGGGCGGAGATTTTTCTCTTACCATATAGGAGCCTCACCTGCTCCGTTGTCCGCTGTAGAATTTAAAAAGCTATCATTATATCATAAATATTATCATCACATTATCTTTAATAAAACTATATGAACAAAAAAGATTGCTTGTTTTGGTGATTAATTATTTGCCTTTAAGACTTATCGCTGAAATATCAAAGGACTGTTCAAATAATATTATGATCAAATAGGTGAAACGTAAAAAATATATTATGTGGATATTATTACGAGAGGTAAACAGATTCCCGTGCCGATATGATTATTCTGTTCCGGGTCGCGGCGCACCGGATAATAATACATAAGAGCCACTTTTAAAAACCTCTGGAAACCGGATATCACTCTACTGATTCCCATTTCACAAACATATTTCGCAGTAATTATGAAATTTTACCAAGTTTAATTTATTTTATTCCTCATACAAGGATTGTTTTCAATGCGCATAGACTTTTTATATATAATAATAAAAAAAATTGATAAAAAAATATATGAGTTGAATTTAAAAAAATCGTAAGACTTACAACGTCTCAAACAAGGGTCAGGTGGTACCTTCACTTTCTTAATATTCCCAGGAGTACCAGGATCATATAAGTAACTAAGAATTTGAAAGGCATTATTATTAAGAGGGTGCGTAAGAAAACAGGTAATTTAAATATGGCAAGGAACGCTTCAAAGAAGGGTCGAACCAAGTCTAATAGGCGTGGGTATTAATTACAGGATCTGTACTAGGGTAGCAAAGCTTACGTGAAGATCCTTGTTATTTATGCTCCATAGCAATTAAATAAACTCTCTGGTTTCAGCATATAATGGGCTCTTAGGGTGAAACTGAATACTACATGTAAGATACGTTAAGGATTTGATTTCACTAATAGCAACATTCACTGAAGATAAATAAATCGACATTTAAAAAAAATAATTAAAACAATTTCTTGACATGTTTAAGAAAATTTTATAATAATGTGATTAATGTTGATACATGACACACTTGCAGGATAAACGTAAAATGGAAAAATTTCTATTCTTTACGTACCAGCGACAACGGTCTCGGCGCGGGGCAACCTCTGGAGTACATGATGTATGAGACCGACGTCCGTGCAGGCCTGCAGGTTGCGAACACTCTTCCGCAGGATCGCTATGAACACCGACCAGATTTCCGCCTGTAATAGATCATAAACATCGTTATAAAATCTATACTCTGATATGAAACGATAACTTTGTATACTTATTTTAGAAAACTGCGCAAGTTGAATGACGAACTCATAATTCTGTGAATTGTGGTCAAACAAAATAAAAAACTCTTAGCTTAAAATGTAAATCTCACCGCAGCAGCCATGTTTAACTATTGTGGCAGTGTGAGTGGAATGGAGTGTGAAAAAATTATTTTTATTTATAACATAGAAAACGTGTAGTAAAGTAGAAATTGCCATGTTTTTTTCAGCTGCATAACAGGAATTTGTGTTCTTATTAGAAAACCTTGTGTCTACCCTTTTTTTCTCGTGCCTTACATACCATACGAAATATTTTCACCCCCAGCAACAATCGCATGAGCTTGTTTGAATCGGGAATTTTCAATTAATCAAACGGATTTACACAACGATTTGAAAATTACCTATCAGCAAATAAATAAAGATCCAATTGAAGTTATAAAAATATTAAACAAGTCTTCGGTCAGTAGAAAATGTGTATTGAAAATATATACCTAAACATAACCTGACTACATAAAATGTAAAGGCAGGGAAAAAACATAAAGACAGAATGAATAGACAACGATGCAATGTTAGTACAGAGGTGTAATTTCATTAGAGATGAAGACATTCCCTAACCGTCAGCGAGACAATCTCAGCGAGATTACAAGACGTCTCAGCCTCCATCTCAATGGATGCCTTTACGTGTCTAGCTGGAATTCTAATCCACAACGTTCATTTAACTAAGGTCCCATAAACTAAACATTGCAAAGTAAGATGATTTACTCATCTTGACTTGATAGGCTAATTGATGACTGCATACACATTAAGCTTATTTATTTATTTTATTTATTTATTATTGTTTTTTTATTAGAAACGGGCGACAAACCAGCAGGAGGCTCACCAAGGTACGCACTACTCACGCACATGGACCTCTCCAATCCCTACTGGGTAGCGATTGTGTTGCCGGCCTTATAGTCACATCGTTGGCGATCTCAAGTCGTAAGGATTTCTAGACCTCTGCAGACACCTTATTCCACAGAATGGTAGCGCGCAGCACAGATGTTTTAAAATGGGTCAGTCATGGAACGACAAAATGGAGGCGATAAGGACAAAACTCGATGTTTATTATGTAAGTTAATCTGCACTGTAATAAATTTAGCCAGCCACCCTTACTCGAGATGGACGTTGGGATCGTTCAAAAGATTGATATAGTGTACGGCGTTGAATCGTCTCGTACTATTTAGAGGGCATTAAACAAGGGAAGTTTTCTCATTAGTCGGGGATGGCGACCGACAATAAAACGCTGCATTCTCTTTTGATTGCTTTGACCGCTCTGGCCACAGTTACCTTCTTTCAAACAATTAAATACATTTTCAATTCTCCTACATATTTAACCCACTGTTCACAGATGCAATGTGCTATAAGCTGTCTGCGAGATAGCCTGTCTTACCGGACGTACCTATTACCTATTTGACCAAATCTCTGATTCACATAAATCAAGCTAAACAATTTCTAACCCTTAAAATAGAGTTCAAGACTGATGTCATGTTATTATGTCAAGTAAATAATCTAATTAATAAAAAAATGTAAATAAATAATTTTTTATACATTTGGTGGCAAACGAGCAGGAGGCTCACTCGGGGCAATCTGACCTCCACCCATGGACACGCCCAGCCCTTGCAGAGCAGCGGGTGTGTTGCCTGCCTTTAAGGAGTGTGTACGCTCTTTTTATGTTATTAATTGATAGTAAAAGTTTTAAAGAAAATTTTATTCTTACTTTAGTGAAATTTGAAAATTTTTGTAGCAATACAGACATACATAAATATTACATATCTCTGTGACGTTGACGAGACGGTTTGCACCCGTTTTCATAAAAATACATGATTTTATTATATGAAAAATTGAGTTAATTTATGTTACAATTAATGTTTTTGGATATTTTTACTAAAGGTAGTAGTATCCTTTAGTATAAAAAATAAGCTCTCATTTTTTTATTGACGATGGTAAATTAAATGCAGCTATATATATTATAATTATAACTTTAAACATAATTATATAATTAAACGTCTAACTAGAAACTTCTGTAGTTGTGATGTCTCTCTAATAACGTCTG
This sequence comes from Delias oraia, assembly GCA_018230265.1. NCBI lineage: Eukaryota > Metazoa > Arthropoda > Insecta > Lepidoptera > Pieridae > Delias > Delias oraia. Next base: position 14,940 of record DWCF01002973.1, on the reverse strand, counting down.
TGTTCATCGAAGCAGATACAATTTCTAACCATAAATATAGATCTAGAAATTTCATTCAGTAATTCCAAGTTCATATTTAGAATTACATCTGAATAATGAATTTTGCATTCATAATGGTAGAATTTAAAGAACAAAATCAAAGTTCTTTTTTATATGTAATTTGAGTTTTCACGTCAGCAAGAAGCTTAATAGCACGAGTCAGGATTATTCAGCAAGGGCAACCTCTCATCAATCTTCTCGTATAACTAAGATTACCCGAGAAATATTAGATATCTCAATAAGCTATTTTTACACGCACAGATGATTAACTTTCTAAGCCAAAACGCGAACACTTGCTGAAGGCGATGTCCCGTACCATTTCGTCATTGCTTATACAGGACATTATTTCTTTTATTCCGTCGTCTTTGAACATAAAACATGATTGGGGCATTTATTTGCTGTAGTAGGTACTATAATTTGTTTTTTTTTAGAAAAACTATAACCACGAAAAATATTTTATTTTAATTTGTCGTATAGCAGACAACGGAGCATGAGGGTCTCCTATATGGTAAGAGAACACCGCAGCCCATGGACAACATCACCACAAACCGTGCATTGGTTGTCTTACCGGCTTTTTATCACTTACACGGCATTTTTAACATACACAGTAGAAGCACTGTTTATAGTAAAACTTCCTTTCCGGTTGAGAATTCTTTGAGCCCACGTTATCACTTCGGACAAGCCGGTTCAAATAATGCGTCCGCATATGATTCAGCATCGCTGGTAGAGAGTTACTTCCAATGTAAAATTAACGAATAAAAGTAATAAATACAATTTTTATTTATTGTTTGCTTAAAAATATGACGGATACGTCTCAGATTTGTACAGGAATAACATAAATATTACAAAAGCTATTAAATTACGAATATTTCGTTACAACACCAAGAAAAGATCCCGATCTACTTCTTTACCAACCCTGTGGTATTCAAATTAAATTATTTTTTCCCATTCTGGAACAAAAAATAAAATGTGCCTGTGTGGAAAATAAGAATTTGTTTATCCTCTACCTAAAGCTCTGTTAGTAGTAACTTTGGAATACAAAATAACCCTTATAGTGTGGGATTACTAGGCGAACATAAAAATGGAAGCGTCACGAGGCGAATACGATGGGGTTGATGTGTATAGTACAAAAGACACTGTCACTTTGACGAAACATATCATTATTTACGCCGCCAGGAATGTTATATTGACAGGAGCTAATACCAGGGAAGATAAAAGGGTTCTACTTAGAAAATTGAATATTTTGGAATATTTGTATTAAAGTAAATTGAGTACTTATATAATAAGAAAGTTCTCGTGAAACTTGACGAAACAACATGTTGATTTAATTTAATAATTTACAATCAGATTTTTTCAGGGTTTTGGTTTCAGGGTTGCCGGGAAGAGATAGCTTGTTTATAGCAAAGCCGTCCTGTTGCACACCTATTTATTAATTCCTGTGGTATAAATATATTTGACTCTATATATATCATACGAAAATGAATGCTATTCGTTACTCTCCCTACGATTCGCGAATCGCTGTACCGATTTGGCTAGTTCTGATCTTAAAATGTTTGTCAAGATTTAAACGGTGAGAAATGATAATAAATAAATTCTCTTTATTATATATTTTCTGTAGCTGTATAATTGTATTTTGTTCGCCTAACCTATCACCAGATTTTACACAAAATTTATAGGTGATATAAGATGATCACAGGATCAAATAGTTGATATACATATAAGTTTTGTACCCGTGCGGGAGCCATGCTGAAACAAATGTTGTTGCACTAATTGGACCGGCTCGTCTTAAGTGATACCACGGGCTCACAGAATAATACTTCTTCTCAGCGTAAAATAATACTTCTACTGTGTTTCACGGAGTAAGTGAGGATATCGGATGCCCTGAAAAATGTCGTTATGGCGTAAGAAGCCGGCAACGCAACCAATTCGCGGTTTTTGGCATGTTAGTTCAAGGGCGGCAGGGTTCTCTTACCATATAGGAGACCCACCTGCTCCATTGTAATGTATTGTATTATTAAATATGGTTTTAACAAACCTGAAGGTTAGGTGGACAGTGATCAAGTAATTCAAGCATGTGCTGAATATTCTGAGCGTCTTGAATGACGAAGTTTAGTTCCATATCGAATTCGCCGCCCACCAACTGTAACAAAAGATACATAGGTCAGTTACACATCCTTAATTCATCTTTAGTAGGAAATAATATTCGTTCCGCAGCCGTTGCTTCACGATTTTCATTGAATAGAAGGAACATTTTCTGATCAGTTAGAATCTTGACTGTATGTTGAAAATCCTACGTACAATTGAACTTTTTCCGTCCCAGTGTTCGTCGGACATTCAATTTGCACGACCGGCAATCGCAACATTTTTGTTGTTTCCCTAGTTTATAGCGCTTCATTTTAAATAAGGAATCTTTATTGGTGAACAACGTTGGCATTAAATTGTGTGTGTACCAGGGTAACAGAAACTTGAACGAGTTGAACGTCGTCATCAACACTTTTTTTGTGTTGCTAGCCAGAGTGACATTTACACCTCAGCGCAGGCGAGTCGCAAGCTGTTCGCTGAGAAGCACACACATGCAATGGGCCCTATAATACACCGTAATAGGGGCGGGGTTATGCGGCGGTGTAACCCTATTGGCGTTTTTATATTGCAAATAGACAATAGATTGCTACCCTTATGCTATAAAACTACCAGGAACTAATAAAATAGAAGATATGATTGCTTTTAGGGGTAGTTCGTTTGGCACTTTATTCCATGCATAGCTTTGTAAGAAATTAATTTTTAATTGTTTTAATAAATTGTAAAAAAAGATTATTAAGTGCAAGCGGCATAAAAAGCCGGTAACACGTCCAGTGCGTTGCTCCGTTGTCCGCTATAGAATAAAAAAATCTACCAAATAGGATTTTAGCAATCAAGTACTAGCAGACTTTTCGTGATATACAAAGTTTAGCAATGTCACAATTCTATCATATTTGAATTGAACTTCACGCGCGGTCTATTTCACACAAACAAACCTGATTTATCCTGTAATTCCATTGATATTCTGTCAGCTAGAAGAGCCAGTCAGGTCCATATTGCATAATAACGATTTAAACCTTTTGGTAACATTCGGTGATTTATGTCAACTCTTAAAGCAATGAGAGTATGTATAACAAATTAAAAAAAATAAATAGAGTCGGCGAAATGGGACTTTTATAATTGACAACTGCAGAAGTTACATTTGCATTCATCTGACGTGTAAGTACTATTGCTCTGAAACGCACCGAAGGGAAATACTCTTCTAGTAATAAATACGATGACCCCTCGTCTTCTAAGAAATATTCTCCACATTAATGGTGCAAAGTTTGTTTTCTGCGGAGCGCAAATAATATAATTGTATAAAGTTTAAAAATTAAAAGATTATGTAGGATAAACATTTTTTTTTAAATTTATAGTAGGTATATTGGACAACGGAGCAGGTGGTGACTCCTATGAACAACCGCACCACAAACTGCGCGTTGGTTGTGTTTCCGGCTTTTTACGCCGCTTCAGCCGCACTTTTGCCTCCGATATCTTCACTTACTCTGCGAAACACAGTACAAATACCGTTTCACGTTGAGTATTCTACATATGAGCCCGTGGTATCACTTCGGAAGAGCCGGCGCAATTAGCGCGTCAGTACATTATAATGTGCCATGCCGAAGCATAATTATGCTTCGGCATGTCACATCGGCATGGCTCTCCCACGGGTGCGAAACTATTAAGCTCACACTCACCCGGCCACTGTCAAGCCCTTTCAAATAAATTGTAAATTAAATTATAACTTTTAATTGTCCGGACCGGGATTCGAATCCGAAACCTCTCGCTTCATGGCGCACTTTTGAAACCTAATCTTTTTGAAGTTGCAAAAATCTAATCCTAAACGATTTATGCAATAAACATACCGGGATCACATAATTTGTTTGGAGTTACACTCGCAGAATAGATGCTGCAGCCCCATGTGGTTAGGGTGAGATGTGAACGAGGGTCGCACTCGCTTGCGAACCTAGTGACGTCACTTTTTGCCTCGTTTAATACTTGCTTAAGATAAAAATTTTCCTCATAGATGATTGAGTGCTCGTTCGCTTGAAATTTATATCTCAGGCTTCGATTTCTAATTAATAGTCGACGATAAGAACTTTACAACCTTCAACTAAGTTTCTTTTTTAAAGATTCATAAAAATAGTTTTAAAAATGTACTTAGAATCTTGATGAAAAGCTATTAACGTTTAAGAGTGAAATACGCGTTTAAGATATATTTGTTTTACTCAGTTCTTAATTTCTTAGTCTTCAATTATAGCGACGGTATCGGTACAAAATATCTACGGCTATATCCATCAACAGTGAATCAGCAGAAACACACACAATAATTTACAAATTATAAAATACGTAAATAGAATGTTTAAATATTTGTTAGGCTCAACTTATTTATTTTTTTTAATTAGCGTTTTACGTAAGGGCACACAGTCACTTTTTTTAATTCCATAGCGGACAACGGCGCAGGTGGGTCTCCTATATGGTAAGAGAACACCACCGCCCGCGTACAACCGCGACACAGTCCGCGCATTGGTTGTGTTGCCGGCTTCTACACCGCTTAAACGGCACATTTAAGGAGCTCCGATATCCTCCTTCACTCTGTGAACACAGTACAAGTACCGTTTCTAGCTGAGTGTTCTGTGAGCCCGTGGTATCACTTCGGACGAGGCGGCCCAATTAGTGCGTCAGCATATGCTTCAGCATGACTCCCACGGGTGCGACAATTTTAAGACACTCGCCCGACCACTGTCAAGTCTTTCTAGAGACCGAATAAATAATAAATTAAATTACAATTGTCCGTACCGGAGTTCGAAGCTGACACCTCTCGCTACATGATACTTTTAAAACCAATCAGCTACGAGGCCCTCAAAAGCCATGTTTCTCTTTTCTCTTACAGTGAGGAAAGAGAATAAACATGACTATAAGTATTGATAAGTACAATATATTTAATAATGTTCAGGAAAGCAGTCTATGTCCAGCAGTGGACGTCTTACAACTGAAATGATGATGATGATTTAATATTAATACATAGAGAAAATTATTTCGTAAAAATATACTTTAACTAGGATCCTATTGTACAATGTCGTTTGGCATGTGGATAAAATCATGAATAGTAAATTGGGTGTTCAAATTTGTTGCAGAGATAATAATGTCATTATGCTTAGAATTCTACGTTCGCATCAAAATACTATTCCAATTCACACAGGATTAATATTCCTATTGTGTTTTGTTCGTTGTGTGCATCGTCATTCAACGGATGAAATTAAATCTTGCTAAGACAGAGAGATAGGTAGATACACGTTTCACGAACCATTTCCGTTACGAGTGATCAACATTCTATGCCTACCCAACCGATAAATTATTTAATATAGTGACCACCCAACGGGCCTAACTTAATTTCATTTTTAACATCTTAGAGTTATGTCTAATATTTCTAAAGTAGTGTGTCTAATTAGTATTTTAATATATTATTTGTAATAAAAAATACTTTTACACACTTTATTAACATTTGTTTTATAACAAACTTTGTATCAAGTTTCACGTTCTTTTGGCATCGGAACGCGTTTGGTATTGAAACAACAATCATACAATATATCGACTATAACTTCTTTAGAGTGTTACAAGTGAAAGGCCACACAAAATACATCATGTCACGTACTCCAGTTTTAGGCAATGGCTCCGAGGCATAAAACCACCGCATCTGTATGTACTTTTGAATTTTATTTGTATCGGGGGCGTAGCTCAGATGGTAGAGCGCTCGCTTAGCATGCGAGAGGTACCGGGATCGATACCCGGCGCCTCCAAATCCTTTTTATGTTTTTGAATATCTTTCATATTACATATGAAAGATAGGATCCCTACTCCTTATGTACATAGTTTTATAAACGTAACGTATTAACATAATCATTCTATCATTTATTATTTTTCTATTATAAAACCTCTACGGTTGATTGGACTCCTTTATGAATTTTCAGCCTACATTGAAATTCCTTTGGTGCAATATTAAGCTTCATGGAATTTCAATAAAACTGATAATCGATACATTTTTACGACAAAAACTGTTTTTTATAATACTACCCGACAAAAGCCTTTCCATCAAAATTAATAGAAACCTTTTCGAAATCAATGTTTATAAGTAAGAGAAAGCAATAACATCCGTGGGAGATGTTATTGCTGAAGCAGATAGTGATGCACTAATCGGACTGACTCGTCCGAAGTGATACCACGGGCTCATAAAATATACATCGTGAAACTGTACTTGGAGTGTATTTCGCAGAGAGAGTGAGAATATCGGAGGCGCTTAAAAGTGACGTTTAAGTGGTGTAAAAATCCAGCAACACAACCATGCGCGAAGTATGGCGCGGTTGTTCATGGACGGCGCTGTTCTCTTACCATATAGGAGACCCACCTGCTCCGTTGTCCGCTAAGGAATAAAAAAAAGAGTCCAATTCTAATATCTTAAATATAGGCTATGACTGAGTCGTACTCACGCCACGTAACAAACATCTTCATGTATGACGGGGCATCCATCTCTCATTAAAAAATATTTCAGACATTCACCCAGTTTGGAGAGCAAAGTGTGTTAACATAGTAACTTTATATTTAGACCCTCGCGCATATAATCGTGTAGGCGTGATGATAAATTTCAAAAGAGCAGTGGAATTTAATAATTATTGATATTAAAACTAATATTTTTTGAATGTCTTGTTTATACAAGACATTTAAATAATTATATTTAAAGAATCTCATCTCATCGACCTATGACCAAAAAGGTTGTAGCTGGGCGTGCAAATTTGAACGATGATGAAAATTATAAAACTTACCTTCCGGTATCATGAAAACTATGAATGGTAAAATCCTGAAAAAAGGGGACCACTTCGCAGCGAAATCTTCTCGTTTCAAAAATCTTTTACAATATGTAATATTTTCAAACCAATACGACTTGGGAACTTTCAACCAAAAGAGCTTACACTTTCCTTAAACGCCGGCTACGCTTCCGCGGCTCTGCAAGGGCCGGGGGTGTCCATGGGCGGAGGACCGCTTATTAGGATAAGCAGAATATTCGGCCCACGGACGTCGAGTTATGAATAAAACAAAATAAAAAAAAACGTCGAATTGATCGCCTCCATTTCGGTTCTTTTGAAGGACAGTTAAAAATGACCCTCGCTAATGTTTTCCTAGAGGCTAAAATTTATAATATACTGATAAAGACTCTACAACGATAGCAGCATCCACTTTCATGTGTGGCCTCCACAATTAATTCAAACGTCAGCCGCACGAATCGCATGCTCTCTGAATGGAGCCCGGATAAGTGTGCCAGATGTATTCCGGCGTTTTCACGCGAGAGCCTTTATTGTCTCATCTCATGAAATCTGACGTAGGTATATAACTTACAATCGAAATACTCGAAAGACTTCAGTGGACACGGGTAAATGCTAAGCGGTGCGACCGATTTTATCCTTATAAGAATCAACATAGATGTCATCTAAAGATATTAGACTACCGACATAGAGCTACAAATTACATTTTCATAGTTAAAATTAGTCATGATCTAGCTTATATATTATGATTTAAGATGATTTGGCTTTTATGTAATTGTAATGTTAAAATATATCTGTAATTAAATTTAAATATTCACGGATGTTATTTAGTTATAACCTAATGATGTAGGAAATTAATTCGCTTTGTTTTGAGGATTAAACCTTGTCCTCATTGAAAACCGCCGAGCAAGCACGCCGTTGTTAGCAGATATTCTATGCACAGCGCATCGGTATTCGATATTAAATGCTGTTGTAGAAATTACAAATGTCGCCCCATTTATAATTTAGCCAGTGGCTCAATTGTAATAATTTATTTAACGCGATATTTACGAGTTAACTTTACCCATTAGAATCGCAATGAATAGAAATATTTTCCACCAATTTATGAACACTTAATGTCTCAAAGAGCCCCACTCAAATTATTACAAGCATTCCTCACAAAGCCAAGCGGCGGGCCCGCAAACATCCGCAGGTTTCAGCCGACCTTTATTCCTTCCCCCTCGGCTTCGCAATTACACATATCTCTTGAAAGAAACGGGACAAACCGCTGACCTCGATGCTAACTCGAATGCAACTTGCTTATTATTTATTTTCTCACTATTACGTAATCTACTACATAGATTCTTTGATACAATAAAAACAATCTTCATACGTGAACTAACACACTTAAAAGGCGTGTTTATCTATCGTGGTGATCTAGAGAATTAACTAGATGGGCGTGGGCCGTAGTTGTAACAATGGCGTTAAATCGTACCGAAGAATTAGTCGGAGAGGCCGCACGTCTCGACTACCGACCGCTTTGTTGCAATTTGCGACAATTTCCTTGTCGTTATGTAAATGTATCGAATTTACATGGAAACACCATTTTGATTGAAGAATGATAAGTATGCCGCGTCGCTGTTAATCAAGCCTGTCAATTATTATTGAGGCGATGATTAAGAAGCGATCAAAGGAATCGCTTATTCATGGAATAATGAGAGCGGGAGCACGTAATCTGGGCCGATGAAGGGTTGCGCTAATATAATTTGACAGGTATACTCTTTAGGTAAGCTGACAGGCGTCGTTAACACGTTTAATTGGAATCCCTGCAAAAACCGTTACCCATTACGGAGAATTTCTTTTAACGGTTGCAATTACTGGCCACGAATAAATCGGTATAGGCCAGAGGTGGTGCGTAAAGAAATGCTTACAAAAACACAGTAACCCATTACATTATGTGATTAAAATTGATTATGTATAATTTGTTTCGAGTGTAGCTTCTCAACAGCGACTTTTATAAAAATTCCAGTAATTTTAAATATATTAATTTTTAAAAACATACAGAACTACATAACTATTAAGAATTAGTATTGCCCAAATGCAAGACCAAGCCCAGACTTAGCCAGTCTAGGTCTTGGTCTTGCGCCAGTAGACCTGGTCTTGGTCTTGCGTTCCAAGTCTTGGTCTTGGATTTGGTTTTGCAAGTCTTGTAAATCTTGCAGTTACTTATTTGATTATTGCTATTCATTGAAGTTTACTTCAGAGCTTAGTAAACCCTATCGGAATAAGAAGATTTTAAGCTTGAATTAACATAGACATAGTAAAGATCAACCAGATTTATAAATGTCTAAGGATTTAATCAGAAATTTGAAAAATCAACTGCTACAATATGCTTTTCAACTGGCTATAGGCCGTTTCCCAGGGGAGTAACTGTTTTCTAAAAATATTTTACGTTTAATAAGCTTAAATCTGCTAAAACATGTAAAAAACAAATTAATTACAATAATATGTATGTATTTTAAAGAACAATATCTGTCTAGCAAGATATTGAACCTTTTACGTATAAAAATTTAATAAAAGAGTTCTACGATATTCGAACTCGAACTGTTATATCTACGTACTCCGTGAAAACAGCTTCAGTTTTTCAGTACTAAGTCCTGCAAGACGCAAGAGTCTTGCAGGCTTAGTCTTAGTCTTGCGTCCTGCAGAAATTATGCGGTCTTGGTCTTGCATTTGCGAGACTGACTACAAGACTCTTGCGTTTGCGTCTGAATTTGGGCAACACTATTAAGAATGCATATAATAGATAGATATTAGTAAAATATGTTTAAAACATAATCGAAAAAAAATTCGAGCCGTTTCATTTTATTAAAATAAACTTTAATTTTATTAAAAGCAAGAAATTAGTCTTAAAATCGAATACCAGAGTACTAGTAAATAGTATATATAAGCAATTGTATGATTTCACTCATTGAAGTTATATTCACACACGGGAAATGACACTTCCTGATACACAGCATCCACAACACAGCTACTTCCGGTATATTACGGAAATAGAGTTTTTCCACTGTAACCGCATAATGTTTACTACAGAAAATCTATAAAAGTTAATCTTTATAAATTATATACAGTTTAAGATTATATTAATTTAGGACCGGTACTAATACTGGGTACTTATTATATTTAAGGTAGATAAAATTTTAATTTACATATGGATTATCAAAAATTATAAATTATCGCATTGTGAGGAAGTTTAGGTAATAGCGTCCCTAAATAATCAAATTTTGGTTAGGAAGGATGGCTTAAACGAGATTTAGCGCGAGTGAATATTGATTGCTATATAAATGAGAAGTTTATTGCAATTGTATTATTTAACTCCATATTTAACTTAACTCCATTGATAGTTTTAAGAGTAGATTCGAATAAAACGGAGTTTGCGTATAAATGTATATGTACGCTTAGCATATGGGATCCCCAAAGCCATGTTTTTACATGTTTAAAGGATATGTATCCTTTTATTGTATACAATTAAATTGGATACATAAATTAATTCGAAAAGAAAGGAAAAATTAAATCTTCCTTTCAATTAATTAACAATCAACATTAGTTTTGCCATATGCATATACATTTGCCATATGCATTTTTCATGCAGACTTAAACATGTCTTATAGATTTTTCCACTTTTTAGTTTGTATTTCGACAACGATTATCACTTATTATACGCATATAACACAAAACTATTTTTACGATTTATTTTAGTTTTCAGAATGCTTTTAATGAGTCGTGGCGACTTTAAATGACTCTATAATTGAGTAGTATACTTTATAATTCATATGAACCTCCACAAACACCCAATAGAATGATAGTGGTTGTATGAGGACATCAGACCTGCGAAGCTATCGATACAAAACTGAAAGCTACGTCATCATTTGGAACAGCGAAAATATTGTAACCGCAATGTGAACGGAGCGCGGGCTTTTCGAGCTGTCGTTTACTATAAAGCACCGTCGAAACTCCTCGTTTGACCGGTTGAGAGCTTTTTTACAGCGGGACCGGCCAATTCCACCCCGAGCAATTATACTCGCCTATAAGGCCGCCCGCGCGCGGGAAGTCGTCACGCGGCGTTTATTGCTGTCGCTCCTGATCGGGTTGTGTGAAACTATTCGAGTAGGCAATAATGCCTCACAATTGCTTTATTATTGCAACTATACGATTTCAAAGATGTTATATACCTAGTACATTCAAGTTTTTTTAAATGGTATGGCGGACAACGGAGCAGGTGGTCCTTCAATACGGAGAACATCGACGAGTCTCCTATGTAGACACTGGAGCTTATGGCTCGCCCAGCTTCGTGTGAAGCTGTGGAGAATAGTGAGAAAGAAGAAGAGAAAGTGTGGAAAGCTGTGGAAGATGGATGTGTAAGGCCGGCAGCACAGCTCTTCTAAAAAAAACTATATGGACGAACGCGCCACAACCCGCGCATTGGTTATGTTGCCGGCTTTTTACGCGGCACTTAGTGGCATTTTTAAGGGCCGCCAATTTACTCACTCACTCAGCAAAACACAGTAGAAGCACCGTTTCAAGTAAAACTACCTTATTTAGAACTATACTCTGACATCTCAGCATAAGATATGGCTATTTATTTGGAGGAAGGAATAATTTAGGAGAGGCTGACTTTGATGACTACAGATGCCTGCCTTTATCTTTCTACTTTACAGGAAACAGTAAGCGCGACAATAAAGCCCCACGCAAAGGGATTATAAGGGCCGCGCTATAAAAGTAGACTTTTATAGCTAAGGCGGACCACAAATAGCATGAAAATATTTCCGTATCTTTCTCGGAGTTTTATTTATGTAGACCTTAATCAGAAGACATTGAGTTAGCCTCGTCACTACCTGCCTACGAGACCGATAACGTGCGCAAAATCAAACCTAAAAGCCTTTAATATTACTTTTCAGGTTTAAAAACGTGACGTCAAAATGTTGCAATATAGAGCAATTTGCTAAAAAGCCGTGTGAGCGTCATAAACAAGAATGTGTCGAACACAGGCATTTTGAACGATTAACACAAGCAATCGACGCGGAACGTTACTCGCCGAAGCTGCGTTACCATTTTGAAAGCGCCCATTTTTATAGTCCTCTGACGCTTTGCAACGCACATTAATCATATATATGAATAAAAAGACCACACAATACAAAATATGTGTATTAATTGTATTGAAATGTCCGACAATTTATATAACACTACTACTGGTAAGCTGTCAACACCTTGCTGGCTAAGCAGTGTTCGCGTAACAGATTGGGATGTTGTCACACTTTTAATACACAGATTCTATCGCAAAAAATAACAATCATCTAAAAAATATCACTATTATAATAAATAAGAAAAACTTTTTTAGGTTTCATAAAATTATTAATGAATTTCACATTAGGTGTGTTGGAAAGTAACTCGTATACGAGAAATTTACCGCAAATATCATCACGACGTTGGTGTCGGTTAACAAAACCACAGAACCAAGAATAACAGATCGCAGTGCACTCAGAATTAACGTTCTAACGAGTCTGCGGTTTTAGTACTGTCCTAGCAGTGAGTGTTACGAAATAAAGCGAGAATTGTTTAAAAATACGATCACCTGTGGGAGAGCCACGCTGACGCACTAATTAGACCGGCTCGTCCGAAGTGATACCACAGATTCACAGAATACTCAGCATGAAACGGTACTTGTACTGTGTTTCACCGAGTGAGTGAGGATATCGGAGTCCTTTAAAAATGCCACTTAAGTTGCCTTAAAGTCGCCAACATAATCAATGCCCGGACTGTGGGGCGGTTGTTCACAGTCGACACTGTTCTCTAACTATATAGGAGTCCCACCTACTCTGTTGTCCGCATAAATATAAACCATTATAATCACGAATTCACAAATAATTTTGGAAAAATTATAAAAAGTAGGAACACAGCGAGACAAGCGGTGAATAATGCAAGGGCACGGTCTGCGTGTCGCCGCGCCCCTTATGTTAATTAGTTGTCGCTGCACCGGCGGCGAAGGCTTGACAGCTGCCTTTATACACCTCTTCTGTGTGTGAGCGCTCCTGGTACTTACTCCAGTTACTAAAACGCCCACATTGTGACGATATCGACAAGAACGATTGGGTTGTTCTATAAAGTTTTCTTTTCGTTTTTATATTTTATTTTTTACATTGTATTTCAAAAATAATCCCAGAAAACCCAAGGCGAGTGAATTTAAATAGAATACAATCTAGGAGCTACGCCGCGGTGGCAGCAGTCCCTAATGAGTTGACAAAAGTTTTAATTAATTCACGTTTCGGATACTTAAACGCTTGGAAACGAAAAATCACGGCGGACACTTTTATTCTCGTATAAATTTTTAATAGAGGCATTACGACGCTCATTAACTTAACGACTCAGATAGAAACTTGAAGGCTGTTTTATATATTTTAATTTCCAAATTAAATGGCAAAAATATTAATTAGTTTAGTTTTTTTATATTTAATAACACGAACAAATATTTTTCAAGCAAAGCAAAATATTGAAAGGAAATAGGCAAACTTAGTTTTATTAATACAATCCAGTTATAACTGGTCAAAGTTGTAAAACACAACTAAGAAATATAGTACATATTTAGTATGATGGGACTGACTCAGTTTTAGATTTGATTAAAAGAAAGAAGATCCATCCTAAATTGTTTAACGAAGTTTGCAGAACACGCATTGAACATCAGACGAGTGATCAACTTAGCTACACAGGTAATTTTGCCACTCGATCACTCGACACATGATTACGCTAAATTTTCACATGAACAGCATTGCGATTTAATATAAATCCTAAGACTTTCTGTGTCGAGCACCGATTGAGGACTGTTAGATCAATTATTTAAGGAGTTTCAATTATTTACACTGGATGTTTTGAAGAATGAGTAAGCAAGCCTGACAAATGTACGTAGACGACTAGCGAGGAAAACAAGGACGCGCCATTGCGTCGCCTTTGAAAGCCGGGAAAAACAATCTCATATAGAAAACATAAATTCTTATAATTTATACTCCCCTGTTAATTTGTATATAAGTGGTGATGTTTAAAAGAAATACGGCATAACTGTGAAGAACAACAAAAAATACATGTCCTTCGCAAGGCATTCGCATTTGTACGTAGTTCATATTATAATAGAAACGAGTTTAAATTATGTCTCTGTATATTCCAAAACAATTATATAAAGTCTATTCAAACTAATTCAGATTAATTAATTTATTTAATAGATAATACACATTTTCCTGTAGAATATAGTCTTTTGCAAGTATTTCAAAACTTTCATATTAAGAACGTGATTAAGAAAGTCAGAAGTTGTAAACATTTGAGTAAAAGTTGTTTAATCAGATTTACTATTCTGTACGTCGGATGCTGCCTTTCTAGTAATCCTTATAATAATATATTAATAGTGAGTCTAAAACTTATCCCGAACTAATCAAATATCTATTGACCACATGAAGAGCTCATATGGAATTTTATTGAATGGCGAGATTCAAACAGTTGGCAACAAATCTGTTCGGGTCAACACTGGAGCTAATAGGCATTCCTTGCGATGTTCTGTGTACCTAGACTACCTACCAACTATGAGCAACATTCCGACGAGCGAGTGGATATTGCAATGTGCATTGTTTGCGATGGTTGGTGTTCGGTATCCGATACGCAGTATCGGCATCCACAATTAATATTTTCCAAATGCATATTTCCTGATATAAATGTCTAAAACCTAGATAAATATTTCCAAAATATTAAAGCTAAAGATGTAAAGCTATATAGCTTTGAGAGCCTCGTAGCTAAGTGGTTTAATAGATCTACCGCAAAGCCAGAGGAATCGGACTCGAATCCCGGTCCGGACAATTGTAAATTATAATTTAATTTATAATTTATTTGGTGAGAGCCTCGTAGCTAAGTGGTTTAATAGATCTACCGCGAAGCCAGAGGAATCGGACTCGAATCCCGGTCCGGACAATTGTAAATTATAATTTAATTTATAATTTATTTGGTGAGA
>DWCF01002972.1:0-21513 GCA_018230265.1 Delias oraia | reverse complement strand
AATGGGTTCATATTACGTATTTACATAATGTACCAATGGGTTCATATTAATGCATGATAACACCCTGTTACATCCCTAGCCTGCACACAGAAATGCTGACTGGACACATAAAATTACTTATCAGCATTTATTGCGCTTGGACGCCTTCTCTTTTTTTCAACGGGCAGTTTGGGCCAACCTATCTTAGAAGTCGGATGTCTTACCTTGCCTGCATTGTCTTAGTTTTCTTAATAATAAATTTAAGTGTGGAAATAAATATATTTTTATATTAAAAGATTTAGAACACATATAGTTTTTAATTTCTAATAGGCATTAAATTACCATTCCAATGATATCCTACAACCATACCCTTACTATTGTCAAAGTTTGATTAAAAGTACCTTAAAGCTGCTAATTTAAAAGGTGCGATTTCTTTCACGCCGAGTTTACTTAATGTATTTCACGGCATCCACAAAATTACACCCACTGCGTTTCATTCGCTGATTTTTCTCAGTGGGCTTATCTTGGAACAGGTGTTAGACTCATTTTGAAGTACATCGAGCTGAATTTCTGTATTGATGTTGAATAAAATATTTCATTTCACTTAAACAGTATTGTGTTGATAGACATCCTAAAACTATATTATTTATACGAGTATAAAAACATACTATTCTTAATTTATTTTGTGGTAAATATAATTAATAATATACACAGAGAATGACATACTAAATAATTTCTTATGATTTTATGGTTATTCTATAACCACCTTCAATAATATATACCTTCTATATACCTATATACCTTCAATACTAATTATAATTTTGTTTTAATTTATTTGTTCAAACAATGCCTTTTACTTTGCAATATTACATTAGAATATTTTCTGTATTTACTGTTGCCGATCGATTGTTTTTCTTGAATTGTATATTTAGTTTTATGTCTGTGGCTCTGTGTAATTTCTTGTGAAGTGACTGCAATTGGACAAGAGAGTCCGTCCCCAAAAGTATCCAAGTGATGGGCATGCTCACTGTCAAACTTCGCCATTCCATTATTGCAGTTGCTATGAAGTCGGCCGAAGCAATTGTACATAGTTTAGTAACGAGACGGCGTCTTCGGGATGCCTGCACTACGCTGAGCAGTTATTGAAATTTCTCCTGTAACGAACAATACTTGAAATATTCTGACAATTATCATATTATTTGCTACATATAATATACAAATGATATAAAATATTAGATATTTATATATGAAATTGGCGTTTTGTCATACCGGCCAGGTTGATCTTAATAACTTCTCTTTGGTTAAGAATATATTATAAGGTCTGTCAAATAGAGCGCTTCGATGTTAATAATCTGTGGTGGCCATTTTGTTGTGACGGTATCTGTCAAATCTATATTTCCTTATTCACCATTATTAATCACCATGGTAAGTTACATGGTTGACCAGTTTGTAAAAATGATAAAAGTTTATTATAAAAATGAGTTTTCGTTAGTGCAAAATATATATTTATGGTATAGCGGACAACGGAGCAGGTGGATCTCCTATATGGTAAGAGACACAGTAGCGGTACCGATTTAAGTACAACTACTATTTCACGCTAAGTATTCTATGAGTCCGTGGTATCACTGCGGACAAACCGGCCCAATTAGTGCGTCCGCAAATGCTTCAGCATGTCTCTCCCACAGGTCTGACAGTATTAAGATATTCGCCCGGACACTGTCAAGCCCTTCCAGAGACCGAATAAATTATAAATAAAATCATCAATTATATTATAATTAAATTATTAATTATAATTGTCCGTACCGTGATT
This sequence comes from Delias oraia, assembly GCA_018230265.1. NCBI lineage: Eukaryota > Metazoa > Arthropoda > Insecta > Lepidoptera > Pieridae > Delias > Delias oraia. The sequence continues at coordinate 19,724 of DWCF01002972.1, read as the reverse complement.
CGACCCCATAACTCTCGCTTCATGGTAGACTTATTTACCGACTTAGCTACGGGGATCTTGTAAAAATTAAAACAAAATAGTAGATAATATGGTTCCCACGCCAGGATCTCACCAGATGTTTCTGTCTTTAATATACTGACCGATCCTATAATACGCCTTCTGAATGAGTACTTACCTTTCATAATATTTTAATATAGGCATATCTTTATCAGGCATGTCTTAGGTGAGACGGCATCTTATGGAGCCACTTTTTTCTACGACTTGATATCGTCAACATTTCGGGTAATGGAGATATAAAGCCTTAATATGTGCCATAAATAATAGACAAAAGGATTGGGGCAATCGGTGTTACAATTCATCTGTGCCGTGACAGCGGCGTCACGCGATATCGCGTGATGCACGCGAACGGGATAGAGACACTATGATCAGCCGAGAGCCTGGAGCGAAGCTCATTTGCCTTATAACTAATGCTTTCGGAGTGCTACTTGTACGATACCATTGTACATAAATGCCTGTTTCAGTAACAGTAGGGGTTTTTTTTATAGTATACCAGACAATGGAGCAGATGGGTCTTCTATATGGTAAGAACACCACCGCCCATGGATAACCGCGCCTTAATCCGCGCTTGGTTGTGTTGCCGGATTTTTGCGCCTCTTAAGCGGCATTTTTAAGGGCCACAGATATCCTCACTAACTAAAGCAAGGCGCAGCACCGAAGAAGCACCGTTTCAAGTACAACTACCATTTCAAGCTGAGTATTCTGTGAGCCCGTGGTATCACGTCGGACGAGACGGCTCGGTTAGTGCGTCCGCATATGCTTCAGCTCTCCCATGGGTGTAAATTTATTAAACTAAACTCGATATTTGGTTCACCATGGAAGAAAATACAATTTCTCTAACGGAATTTTCTCATAATTTTCTTGAGAAACTCATTATAGTAGCCAAGTCACCAATTGTAAACTTTTTAATTCTCTTATATGGGCTGCTAGAAAAGCGGTTTATCAACACTTATTAAAAAAAATATTAAAAATTCAGATCGTAATGTCAAGTGTAAGGTCAAATATACTTTTAGTAGCGTAAAAAGCCGGCAATACAACCAATGCGCGTACTGTGGCGCGGTTAACATGGGCGGCGGTGTTCCTTTAAGATATGGAAGACCCACCTGTTCCGTTTTCCGCAATTACATTAAAAACAATATAAAGTACAGTTTATTGAGAAGGATGATATTACAATATCCTTTGAATAAATGAAAGGAAATGTGTAGTTTTCTTGATAATAACATATTTAAGAAATAAGTGGATCATCAATTAGGGAGCGTTAAAGATTACTGACTGTCCCTCCCTTTAAAGTAACGCGCCATAACATCTTGCTATACCTCCTCTCTCTCCTTAGATGTTACGTTATACCCATATGACTATTTTTACCCAAAATTTAAGATTAATTCTCAATTTTTTTATGAATTATATATTGTTACCCGCTGTAACAGACCCCTCTCCCACCCCTGTAATCTATTGTAACGTTAGACCTTCCTAACCTTACCGTTAGACCTCATAGCTTAATGATTTTAAAAATGTACCATGAAACGAGAGATATCGGGTTCGAAACCCGTAAAACAATACCTTCTAGTACGTAAATTGATTGTCACTTTTTTTTTAAATTTATCTTTAGTAATAAAGAAAAGGCTTCGTATCTTTCGTGGCCGCAATCCAATCTATGCATTACAATTTTGTGTACGAGGTCTCCAAGTTACTCTATATAAATGATAATGTCGCCGGAGGAATCTGGTTTTTATGGAATGTTTTTCAATTCAACCAATTTGATAACAATTTGCTAAAGTTAAAGTCGCCTACGTGCCCGTAGGTATTCGGATAAAGATAGAGATTTTATATCTTTTATATCTAAAACTGATTACTTAATTATAAAATTAAATTATAAATATGGTTTTAAATTTAAAAAAAAATACCCTGTGTGGTTTTTATTTTTGTTTATTGTATAGCGAGCAATGGCGCTGATGAGTCTCTTCTGTGATAAGAAATCACCGCCGCCCATGGAAAACCGCGCTACAATCCGCGTTTTGGTTGTGTTGCCGGCTTTTTAACTCGTCGTCTGTGTGATGATTTTGTTTAACTAAGTGTGAAAGGCTGCGAAGTGGGCCTATTTTATATTTTAAAGCCATTTTGAAGTCATTATAATATTTTTTCTAAAATAATTTTCTTGTAGTAGCTACAATAATTATAATATAGATACACCTAAATAGATGCAAGGGAGAGAGCTTGGTTGTTTCTCTACGCGGACCTGAGGGAAAGGTCCGCGGAAGGTGGAAGTACGATTTTTGTACCGCACATACAGAAAAAGCCAAAAAATTGCTTTCTACTAGGTACTATAGAATGCGATTCACTGAAATATGCAAACACGCTCTGGTAATGGCGAGACGTGAATGACGCCATATAAAAGGGTACTTCTCATAGAAGTTCATCTTCTATCGCCAACTTTCGCTCGTTTGGAGTATTCTGCTAAATTACCAACGAGATATATTTGCTAGAAGAGAATTAATATTAAAATACAAATGTGAAACAGTACTTGTACTGTGTTACACTGATATCAAGAATATCGAAAATAACGGCCCTTGAAATTACATCGCTTAAGCTGCGTAAAATGGTAACTACTGAAGGTTATAGCGCGATTGTCCATCACGGTGATCTCTTGATATAGACGAGACCTTTCTGCTTGACCGCTATCATATAGCATATAATATATGTAATATTATACAACCGTTTGGTACAAAACAGATTATATCATACTCAAATCGTTGAAATAATAGGTATACTAACTGTATATTTTATTTATCATCAAAAACTATTTAACGCATTGTAGAGTTTCTATAAAACAATCGAAATATTACGCGAAAACTTTGTCGCTTAATTCAATTTCTATCTCATTATCCATGGACCGATTTCAGTGAACGAATTATAGAAACGATTAGTTTTTTTTCAGATTTGTGTGCATTTTGTGTAATTAAAATAATTTTAACTTTTTTGGCTCCAGCCCGATAAGACTAAGGCGCCCCACGCACCGGAAACCGCTATATGTACTACACGATCCGGATGATCGAATCACCGAAGCAAACAAAAAGCTGTTAGCCTCCATAGAGGATAAAAAGAAATCAGATGGTAGGGTTCTGTGTAGGGACCGCGCTAAAAACCATCCCCGCCGGAAACGGAGGTGAGGCTCGATATATGTCGCAAAGCCCACCCCGGTGAGCTTCCAACCGGCCGCTCAGGCGGCTAACGTTCCCGCGACGGCCCAAGTCGAGGTTCGTGTCTCGCAGTAGACGCCCTTGTGCTAGTCGCGGCACAAAACCAATTCTCGCCCAAAAAGTCCGCCATAAGCTGTGGAGGGCTTATGCCAAAAGCATTTGTCGTTTCTAAAAATAAAAAAAACCGTTTTTGAAGGCTCGGCAAGTGGCTCCTCCCGCAGACAATGATCCGTGTAAAGCTTTTCACATAGTATCAGTTGCTCAAAACTTAGGCGACTATTTGTAATTTTAAATTAGAGTTACATCGCTTTTACGAGTTTTGTTCGCTGAACTTGCATGGTCATTGAAGAAAATCATGCACATGAGCTTAAATTAATCTAGACATTATCTATACTAAACCTAAATAAATGGAAAAATAAATATTTCGTATATAATTTTATTAACACTATTTAAAAAGACTATTAAAAATTAAAATTAAATTTAATTAAATAAAAATGAATAAAATTAATTAATATAAAACATACTACTTATTTAAAATTAAGTTCGCGGGAAAACAGAATGCTCAGTGTGGAACGGTATTTGTACTGCTTTGCTGAGTGAGTGAACTTGTCGTAAGTTCTTGAAATTATACCGCTTTCACGACGCAAAAATCCGGCAAAACAAACACAGCGCGGACTGTAGGGCGGTTGTCTATGGGTGGCGGTATCTCTTACCATATATAAAAATAAAGTAAAAACCTCACTCAGTGAAAGATAATGCAAGGATGATTTCATTCTGTTTCTTTGAGTCTGATATATACTTGACACTCGCCTGGCCACTGTTAAGCCTTTAACAATTTATAAAATAAATAATATATTCTTTTCAGATCGCAAATCAAACCCGAAACCTACCATACGGTTATCTATGGTTGGCGGTGTTCTCTTATCAAAGAGATCTTACCTTCTCCGTTATCAAATACAAATCGTATTGTATACAAAAAAATATCTGTTGCGAATACGTTTTGATTTTTTGTTCGTAGTAATATGAACCTTCTGTAAACTTTCTAAGAGATACACAACTCATTATAGAATATAAAAACTAAACATACATAAGATTAATAGTGACGTCATCTATTGTAGGGTCGTAGACAGACCGGATATCCGGTACGGGTTGGAAGGGAGAGCAGTAGCGCGTACTGCTCTTTCCTAAAAGCTTCTGACATTCTACTATTCCATTTTAGTCTTTATATTTTGTACATTGACAGCATTCATGGTCATTGAAAAAGGCTTTTATAAATAAGGCTGCTCAATGTATTGTTTTAAGATAATGTGTTTTCTTAGATATATATGTATTTTTATGGTATAGCGGATCATGGAGCAGGCGGGTAAGATATGGTAAGAGAACGCCGTCTATGGAGAACCGCGCTACAACCCATGCTTGCTGTGTTGCCGCCTTTTTATACCGCTTAAGCGGGATAATTTCTAGGGTCTCCGATACACTCACTCAACGAAACACAATACAAATAGTACCGTTTCACGCTGAGCGTTCTGTGAACCCGTGGTATCACTTGGGAGGAGTCGGCCCAACTAGTTCGTCAGCATTCCACGGGGTATTTTGTGCTGTAATCAATAGCCTTCGCAGCGTAAGCGACGTAAAAAGCTATGGAAGTAATTTTCTTACACCTTGGGTTGCATTATTGGCGTTTTTGTAATTTCTTTTTATAAATAAAATATGATCTATGTTTCCTATGTAATCTATTCACTGGAAATAGTGTAGCTTTTCAACAGTGAAAATATTTTTGAAATGCATCAAGTAGATAAGAGAACACCTCCGCCAATGGACAACCGCGCCACAGTCCGCGCATTGGTTGTGTTGCCGGCTTTTTACGCCGCTAAAGCGGCACTTTTAAGGGCCTGAGATATCAGTACAACTACGTTTCAAGATGAGTATTCTGTGAGCCTGTGGTATCACTTCGGACGAGCCATTCAATTAGTTTGTCAGCATATGCTTCGGCATGGTTCTACCACGGGTGCGACTGTAATAAGACACTCGCCCGGCCACTGTCAAGCCCTTCTAGAGACCGAAAACACTATAAATTATAATTCATAATAATCCGGACCGGGCTTCGAACCCGATATCTCTCGCTTCTTGGTAGACTTATTAAACCTCTTAGCACTTCCGTATAAAAGTTAGGCCATAATGTCTATTCCATAATGGTTGGAGTGAATCGCTAATCACCCGCCTTAATGATAACAGCTGATCCATTACTCAAAATTTATTGGAAAAGTTTCTCAGCCGCAGCGAAACCCTAAATTAAGTATCAATTCCCTTGTGCCGCGATCAGTCTCCCCCATCATTAATTTTTTGCCCAAGCTCCTAAGACATTTCCTTTACGAAATTGATTGCGTCCAATCAACTCGGATGTATTGGACGTATAGAATGATAGCATGTCACTATGTATATACAGAGAGATATATATACAGAGTTACTGCTAAATAAACCTCAATCTTTTAGGACGTGATTTTAGAGGTTATTAGAAACCTATTTGACTATGACGTACCCTGGTTTAAATTTAACCCTTTTCGAGATATTCAAATTGTTAGTATTTTTTTAAAAACTGTTGCCTTGGAGTAGACTTTTTTTAAATGAGGCATCTTATTGTAGATTGTTTGGTTTTTCAGAAAATTATGTACCTACATTAATTTGTGCGTATTATTTAAAAAAAATGAGGGCATGCCACTGTATTTCAATGGACTTAAAGATTCGTTTTTGTACTGCTTATGCAATGAAAAAGCCAGCAACATGCGAAACTACTAAAGTACGATTTGTTATTGTATAACAGGCAACAGAGCTACCAGTCTCCTTTATGATAATCATCGCCGCCCATCCATGGACAATCGCACCACAATGAACGCTTTAGTTATTATGTCGCTTGGGCGGTATAATTTCAAAGGTCTTTTAAATTTATTTTAAATCACAGGTACTTTTTACGCCTAGTATTCTGTGAGTAAATGTTATATTATGCTCTAAAGATTATATGTAGTGCAGTTGTCTGTATGTGTATGTAGTTATGTCATGTATTCTGTAGATTTTTTTACATACCTACATGATTGAGATCAAAATTTAAAATAAAACACAACCCAGCAACGCACCCGCGGCTCTGTAGCTGGAGATGTCCGTGGGCTTAGGATCGCTTATCCTAGAGACTTCTTGATTTTCCTTCATATTTTCTTTAAAAAAAGTCAAAATTTAATATCATATCTACTTATATTCTGCTGAAAGTAAAATGTACTCATAGAACATAATAAAACATGGAAAAACTGTTCCAACTCCGTTTATATTAACTAACAGAGTATTTTCTTTTCACTTTCTACAAGTGCTCAGAGAAATGAAGTGACGTACAGCGTACTTTTTCCGTGTTTTATTTTATTTATTGTGTTGCTGACAAGTTCATGTAAAATCTTTTATTTCTTAAGGAAATAAACTTAAAATTTTGGGCCAATTCACCACAGATATATAATTGAAGTTATATATAAGTTACTATTATTTCTTACTTTTTATTATTTTTTAAGTTATTTAAATATATAAGTGTACAGGGAAAAGGGAGTGTGAAAAGTGACAGTGTATACCCCACCATAAGGGGTGGAGCATACAGACACTGGACATCCTTTCCTGAATGGAAAATCCGGCTTACATTACACAAATTTGTTTTTAATTTTCTAAACATAAATTTCATCCGTGGGAGAGTTATGCTGAAGCATATGCAAACGCACTAATTGTGTCAGCTTGTCTGAAGTGATACCACGGGTTCACAAAATACTCCTGAAACGGTTCTTGTACTGTTTCGCAAAGTGACTGTGGAAATCGGAAGCCCTTACAAGTGCCGATTAAAAGACGTAAAAATCCGGCTTAACATCCAATACGCGAATGTGGCGTGGTTGTTCATGAGCAGCAGTTTTATTTTACCATACAGGACATACGCACCTGCTCCGTTGTCCGCTATATTAAAAAATAAATCTTATAATCCATTGTAAATATTAGCTTATATATTAAATAACTCTGCCCAACCTTTCAATATGTTATATTGTAATATTTTCATTTTCTTACGTATTTATTGTCTCTGTAATAAACCTGGGTGAACATAGTCATAACTTGGCTTTGAATTTAAAAAACATATGTTTCTATACAAAAATTTCAGCGTATTAGAATAGCTAACATCGAGCTGCTGCCGTGAATTTTAAGCTTCTTCCTAAGGGCTTATGCTGAGCTTACGCGAAAGGCGTAACACGTATGTCGCACGGTAGCTATATAGGTGGCAGTTTGGCAGAGACGGGATGTTAGAAAAATACAGTCTACCGTCAGCCTGTCGTAAGCACTACATGCTTTAGGGGAGTCTACACAGTGACTAGCCGGATGGAACATATTTTTAATTCCCGACACTATATGTTACAGCCGAGATGATCAAACAAAATCTGTCTGAAATATAATATAAATGCAGAATAAAACTATTTACAAATTAATAATATAAATAAAAATTTCTTGATATGGTTTAAAAAACCAATTTCTACAAATTATTAATATAATATTATTATATCTTGCCTATAACGCGAAGTCATTTACAAATATGCATCCTTTTCTGAGGGACAGACAAGCTGACGCATGAATTGGGTTGGTTCATCCGAAGTGATACCACGGGCTTAGTACAGTACTTAAACAAACAGTACTTATTCTGTGTTTTGGCCTTCGAGGGTATCGGAAGCCATTAAAATTATACTGCTTTGCTGCTGTAAAAAGCCAACAAACCAAAGAAAGCAAAACTAAGCGCGGATTATGGAGCAGATGTCCATGGGTGGCGGTGATATGTTACTATAGACTCGCCTGCTTCGTTGGCTGTTATATTATCATTAAAAAGTAATCTTCTCTCTGATATATATTCCTGGTACTAAGAACTAAATTTATTTGTAATGTAAGATTTGGCTTGCTATCCGTTCGGTCCGTGTGTATGAATCATGTTTCAGCCATCGGTCCGGTAGACAGGTTGACGAGGCGCTTTTTCAAAAGCCAACGCCAGGTGTCGCTCATAACTACGTATATTACAACCCGACGTGAGAGTATTTCCACAAATATAGTTCTTGGCAATAGAAATACCTACGTAAGGCTTTATAGAGGATTTTTAAATGGAAAAGCGTACATCGGAGCAAGTGGTTTCCTAATGATAAGGAACACTGCCGCCCATGAACAACCGCGCCAAAAAGATAGCCCATATTTAACGCAAAATTTGAATTTAATAAAAAACGTAGTTTTTGACAGACTGTTAGAGTTTTTAATGAACCAAAAAATCTTGTTTAGAACATACTTACTTAGTATTGTTTTTAAAATGCTTGTTGAGACATGACAGGTAGTTTCATACCAGGCCGATTTAGATAAATGTTATGTAATTTAAACAACTTTCCACAAAAGTTGTTAGTTATTAATTCAACGTGTTTTTTTAAAGTCAATACTTCAATGTATGTATTCTTAGTGCAAGCATCTTAAATAATTAAAAACTAAAGTATAAATAGTTACTTAATTAAATAATGTATTAATTATTTTATTATAAATTGATTATTTACTTATAAGGCCGGCAGAGCAATTGCGGCTCGGCAGAAACTAGGAGTGTCAATGGGCGTAATACGGCTTAACAGTGCAATAATGTGTATAATTAGAATAATAATCTTCAGTTTGTTTATCACAGACGTATAAAAATAACTTCTATAAAGAAACTTATAATACCTGGTCTATTTACAAAGATGCAATTCTAAAAATTACGGCAAATCCCGTGCCTAACATATTGCATGAGAGTCAATATTATTTGGAAACAATAGAATAAATTCAGCAAATCGAACACATACATCTCGCAATCTTTATACTTTAAAGATTTACTTTTCAATTTTTCCTATTTATAGGGCTGCGCCACAAACTTTCAGCTAATTTTATTTTTCATAATAATATTAAATTGTAGCATTTTTAAAGTTTAAATACCTTAACAAAGTGTCGTCCGCATTTTTAGCACTGTGCAAGCAGCTATAAACCAATACGGTTTTGGGACATTAAAAAAAGAGCGTACCTATACATAAAAGGCCGACAACGCACCCGTAGCCGAACAAGCGCAGGGAGTGTCCATGTATGGAAGATCACTTATCCTAGGTGAGCTTTTAATATTGGTTACACATATTTGTCATAAGATGGCGCTATGATACCATATTTTTTCAACAAATACTGTTTAAAAGATTTTTATAAAAAATTGACTAATTTGCAGTAGGCTCAGTGCATGTACACCTTTTAGCTCTTACTGAACTTGTGTTGCCGGACTTTAAGAGATATGCTCTCTTATAGTTCCCCAAGTTGTATTGGCTTGGAAATACCGCTATAGGCAGGTAATTCAACAGAGTGGTGTGTGCCTCTGCATTTTAACAAGTGTTTTATTTTGAGGTGATGCACAACCCTGGTCATAGCAGTGAGTCGTGGAACGCCGGTTCCCAAAGAATTTACGATATTACAGAGCTTTTAACCTCCTTCAAGTTTATGAACACGTAAAGATATCATTTCTATCGGACCGTCCACTCACAGAGTAAATCGTTTCTATAAATTAACCTTAGTGAAATTCCTTTTGCCAATTCTATGTTTCAATTCCGCTTCTTTATTAACTGATGATTGAAAAATTGAAATGTTTGATCAATTCGCGATGAAAAAGAGGTTGCACATGTTTACCAATTGTCTGTAGTATGTGTTTGTTAATAATAAATGCAAAATATTATCTATTTAATTAATTTAAACCTCTTATTAATAAATTGGGGGAGGCCTACGTCCAGCAGTGGACTTGAATAGGGTGTTGATGATGATGATTAATAAATTTGGTATAAATCATCCTCGCAGCTAATTGGTCTATAACGCTACAAAGGGAGAGGTATCGGGTTTGATCCTCGGTCTTAATAAAAATTTAAAATTTATGCGATCTTTGGAAGGGCTTGACAGTGGACGGGTGTTGTGTCCTAATACAGTCTTACCCCAAGGTGAGCCATACCACCTATGACGAGAATGATTCCAAGGGCTCAGAGAATACTGAGCGTGAAACAGTACTTGTATTGTGTTTCTCAGAGTGAATGAGGATGTAGGTGGCCCTTAAAAGTGCCTCTTAAGCGACGTAAAAAGCGTCAACACAACCAATGCGCAGACTATGGCGCGGTTGTTCATGGCCCTGCTTCGTTGTCAGCTAGGTACAGATTAAAAAATATATAGAGACCTTCTCTATAGTACATGTAAATGTTGGCTGTATAAACATTCCATACAAAAATTCTAACATATGAAACCTAATTTGTAGTCTGTCACATACTTGTCTGAAGAGCACTCATTACTTGCAGTACAAGTTTCGAACGTAGTATTTACATTTAATAACAGTTAGCGTCGTCTTAATACTTGAACACTGTTTGCTATTGTTACTTAAGAGTTAACAGTTTAGTCACAGTGCACTGAATTTCAGTTGTGAATCATTAATTTTAATGTGACACTTTTTTAGGCGCACTAGGAACAGATTGCTCTGCCTGAGACTATGCGCCGAGTACGCCGCGGTTGTCCATGGACGGTAGTGTTCTCTTAAAACATATATATATGAGACGCTGCTCCGTTTTCCGCTATACCATAATAAAAAAAACTTTCTAATATTAAAAGACATTGAATACTAATACTATCCTACTATACTTGAATACTAATTGAATCTATAATAATTTAATAACCTAATAAGGTATTTACAACATAAATAAAGAACTGCATTGAATACAAATTGCCTTCCAAGCTGTCGCAGTCAGCTAAAATAAATTAAATTTCACTAAAGATAAGCTTAGTTTCACGTCGCGTGCTAGCTTATCACTCGGAGCGAGGATTTATGTGTGAAACTTGCGCAGTGCCTGTATCACATATGCAATAAGCTAAATGCATTAATAAATGAATTCTCTAGCAAAACATCTCTAGAAAAGCTTGGCCGTATATACTGACTCACTCTGTGAAACATGATGTCTCAGACTGTTGTTCTGTGAGCCCGTGGCATCACTTCGGACGAGCTGGCCCAATTACCGCATCTGAATATGCTGCATCGTCGCTCTCTCACGTTGATTTTGGAGCTTAATACAAGTTTCTGTTCTGTAGGAGTATAATTGGTACGAGTAGAGGTTTTAAGTACTACTCATCAATCGAAACAGCTGCTTCCAGAAGTATTTCCTAACCAATACGACTTCGGCACCTTCAAAAAAAGAGCCTACTTATCACTAATAGGCCGTTCGCGCCCGTACTTGATCTGAAGGTGTCCATGGGCGGATAACTACTTATCCTTGGTGAGCCTACTGCTCTTTTGTCACTATTTTTATAAATATTATTCTACCGTATAAGAGAGACACCGGCTTCGTTTTCCGCTATACTATAAAAAGTGCTAGAAATATGTTATAAACAGTTGTATGAAAGCGTCGCAATTTTGTTGAATGCTCCCAATGACACGTGATCGCACTATCAGCGGCCATCTTGTATATCTGCCAATTGTCATACAACTCTATTGAATAGAGCTTGCGGTGCTGACCGAAAAGGAAACAGATGAAAATAGAACAGATATTGTTGGGTTAACCACTAATAAGAAGTGTACATTTTCTTTTGTAGAATTATAGTATACAGTCTTTCAGCTAGGGCATTATAAAATGCGAGAGTATAAATTCCATAAAATAATCGATTAATAGTAATTTTATAATATTGTACTTATAATTGAGATTGTTTTTCGGTATAGCGGATAACGGAGCAGGTGGGTCTCCTAAATGGTAAGAGAACACCGCCACCCATGGACAACCGCGTCACAGTCCACGTGTTGGTTGTGTTGCTGACTTTTTAGGCCACTGCAGCGGCATTTTTATGAGCCTGCGTTTTCCTCACTCACTCAGCGAAACATATCAGAAGTACTGTTTAAGTATATCTACGATTTCACGCTGATTATCTGTGAGCCCGTGGTATCACTTCGGACGAGCCGACCCAATTCATTCGACAGCAAATGCTTCGGAATGGCTTTCCCACGGGTGTAGTGTAACAGAATTATAACTTGTAATGTTAATTACAGTATATAGTCTTTCAGTTAAGCATTATAAAACACGACATTTATTTAGGAAAATATAAAATCCTTTAGGTAATTGATTAACAAACATTTTATAATATTACACTTAAAACTGAGATGAATAAAAATTTCAGGTGTAAAATCCACTTAAATTACGGAAAGTTTTTTTATAACGTACATAGGACAAACGAATGTCTAATTAATAAGACAGACGGATGTTCTAAGAGATCACCGCCGCCCATAACACATCATGATCCGAATTTTGGTTATGTTGCCGACTTTTTGCACCGCTTAAGTGGTAAGCTAAGCTTGGGAGGCTGCGGTATCCTAGCGAAACACAGTATCTACTATTTCAAGGTGATATTCTCCCGGTATCACTCCGGACAAGATGCATATCATGATTGCATGTATTGTTTTCTTATTACTGAGTGAAAATACAGAATAAAATGTAAACATGTATAACGGAAAAATGTCGTGACAACTATTTCAGCATGAAATACGGCATCAGCTCAAAAAGTGGTGTAAACAGTGGAAATATCCTCGTTGATAACAATGTAGCCAATAAGTCATAGCTCACGCGAGCTCCGGGCTCTATCTATGCTTTGTACACGCAAGCCGCCGGCGTTTTTGCACTGTCTATGCCACAACACCGATACGCAATACAATACCGATTATGTAATACCGACTTGAGTAAGGATAAAAAGCTTCCCAAGTATTAAAAGCCATTGTAACGCATTTTATAATTCAAGTAGATAATATGTTATTATATTCCGCATCGCTTTCCCGTCGGAGAGCCATGCTGACGCACAAAAATGGCCCAAAAAGTCACAAAAAATTGGAAAAAAGTGATACTATAGCCTCACAGAATGCTCAGCATGAAACGGTACCTACTTGTACTGTATTTACTGAGTGAGGATATCGGAAGCCCTTAAAATTATGTCGGCGTATAATGTCTTTATATGCTTCCCATACACACACAAATACAATAAAAGAAACGAATTGGAAAAAAGGAAACAAGGAGAAACACAGGTTTCTCAGCCACACCAAGACCTCCACCAACAGACCTGAAAAGGCTTTCTTTATAACGTCTTTTGAAAGTGGCGAAAAGGTTATTCCAACACTTAGTCGAACGGTATTAAAGTTTACGAAACTTATGTATTAAAAACCGAAGTTGACATATTAACGGTTAATCGCGGTATTCTATCGGTCTGTATTATTACGGTAATAACACGCTTTGCGGTGGTATTACCATCATCGTACAACTACTTATCTTTGTGCTTCGAATAATGCTTCTGTTTAAGTAGTTGTTTCTTGCCGTTGGCTACGGAGCTGTAAATTGTTGATTGTTTTAAGCTACCAGCGTGTAAGGTCTATGAAGAAAACGAATTTGGTTTTATATCCCTTTAATATTTCATTATATTTTTATGAAAGTAGAGCTTTCTTGCTTAAATAATTTATAGAATTCTATAAGACTTTCTGGTAATACACTACTTATCTTTAATTAGGGCTGAGGAAAGTAAATTAAATTATGAAGTTTACTTTAAGAATTAATTTGCTACGTTGCAAGTTATAGTAAATGTTCTTTTATGATTGTATTGTGTAATGTATATTAATGTAATATTGTGTATTAGATTAGGCGGGTGATTTCTATGGTAAGATATCTCCGTCGCCCATGGACACCGCGCCACAATCTGTATGTTGCCGTCTTTTAGCACCGGCTAAATGGTGTAACTCGGTGATATCCTCACTCACTAAGCGAAACATAATATGAGTACTGTTTCACCTTGGTATTCTGTGAGCCCGTGGTATCAATTCGGACGAGCCGGCCCAATTAGTGCATCCACATGGTATGCTTCAGCACGACTCTCCCACGGGTGTGACAGTATTAAGACACTCGTCCGACCACTGTCAAGCCCTTCCAGGGACCGAATAAATTAGAAATAAATTATAAATTATAATAGTCCGGACCGGGATTCTAACCCGATACCTCACACTTCATGGTAGGCCTATTAAATTTATAATTAAACTAAAATAAGTGTTGCTCATAATTGTGTAGTTGACAGGTGTAAAAACTTTGTTTACACACCAACACAACATTTTTTAAATATGAAGATTCCCAAAATCATTCAGTACACTTGTCCTATATAAATATAATATAGACTATAACTCGTTTTCGCTCTTAAAGTTGCCAACTTCCACCTCCAAGAGACCCCTTTGCTACAACATTATACTTCTTTGTATGTCGAAACTTGCAAAGTATTATACATTATTTTCTAGTGAAACAACAAACACATAAGCGGAAATGTTTGCGAAACATCGAGTTTGTAAGCAGATAGGTAACTTTGCTAAAGAAAACATTTAACTTATAATATTTAAAGTTCGTGTCGAGCTACCGTGAATTTAGGAGTACCAGGTTCATTCCCCGTTCTGAATATAATTATTTGGTCTTTGGAAGGACTTGACAGTAGCTGAACGAGTGTCTTAATAATGTCGCACCCATGGTAGAATCATGCGCATATGCAGACGCTCTTCTTGTATATAACGTTGTATTACCCATGGGAGAGCCATACTGAAGTACTTATTAGGCGGACTCGTTGAAAGTTATACCACGGGCTCACATAATACTAGCGTAAAAAAGTACTTGCACTTTTTTCAGTTGTGTTTGGACTGAGTGAGGATATCAAAGGCTTTTGAAATTATATCACTTATGCGGCGTAGAAAGCCAACAACACAGCCATTGCGAGGACTGTGGCGTGGTTGTCTAAAGGCGGCGGTGTTCTCTTACCTTATAAGTGACCGACTAGCTCCGTTGTCCGCTAAACCGCGGCTGAGAGCCCCTGCCTGCATTAAAAATTTCTTAAATAGATTATTTTACATTTATAAGTTCAAGCAATGCCCTCTTGTTGTACATTTTTTCCATATTTCCATTTTTTTGTAATCAGTATATAATAAAACCTACAATTTTTCTTCTTTTATGATATTTGTGGGTGTATTTTTTTCTATTTTATAACAAACAACGGAGCAGGTGGGTCTCCTATATGGTAAGAAAACAGCGCCGCCAATGAAAAACCGCGCCACAGTCCGCGCATTGGTTGTGTTGCCGGCTTTTTACGCCGCACTATTAAAGTACAAGTACCGTTTTACACTGAGTATTCTGTGACCCCGTGATATCACTTTGAACGAGCCGGCCCAATTTATGAGTCAGCATATACGTCAGCATGGCTCTCCCACGGGTGGAAAGATGGTGTATGAGGGAAGATGCAAATCGGCGCTCAGCCACAGTGGTGAGGTGTACAGCAAACCGCTACCCCTTTTAAAACTTAGTTTTATAATCTTTTATCATAATTTTTATTTTATTTTATGTATTAATAATAATAATAAAGTCTTTATTGCTATTCCTTTGTGTATCTATTACAGAGATCAAACAGTCTTTATTCTGTAATAGTTTCTCTTCCCACGAATTCCTCCTCTAAAATTCTTCAATATTCCATATTATCTTATATTAGTGTCATAAATAAATTAGTCTACTATACATGACGTATGGTATTAAGTAAAGAAACGTTTCGAAGCAAAAACTAAGTTTGACGTACATAAATTCATCTCACTGAACAGAATACACCTTCAAAAAGATCCGCAAATATTGGCGTATCCTTCAACTCGCGGCAACTCGCTTCATACGTAAACTCGAACAATCTTGGGTGTTCGACAACTTTTGGAATTTTCAACTTTTCTGATTTATAACTGACTATACGAGTAATTTATGAAGATTTCGAAATAGGAGAGGCATTCGCTTTCAAACATATAATTTTTATGTGCGTATTGCCTAAATGTAGTATTTTTTTGCTGTAGCGGACAACGGAGGAGTTGGGTCTTCTATATGGTAAGAGAACACGGCCGTCCACGGACAACCGCACCTCAGTCCACGGATTGGTTGAGTTGACGTCTTTTTAAGCTAAATAAGCGGCATTTTTAAGGGCCAAGAATTCAGCGAACAATCAGTGTATGTCATTTAGTATAGGCAGCGTGAAATAGTAGTTATACTTGTTTATTTAATAGTATTTATGCATCTACTGTGTTTCGCCGAGTTAGTGAAGATATCGGAGGCCCTTAAAAAAATTCCTTAAAAAAGTCGGCAGTCGACCATGGGCGGCGGTGTTCTCTTACCATGTAGGAGGCCTACCTGCCATTGTCCGCTATATTATTGAAAAAATGTCACATGCCTTTTTGCTCTTTCTGAAATAAAACAATCACTTTGTCTGTAATGAAAATATTATACATATATAATATTGATATATAGACTTGGAACCGAGTTTGGCCGTCTTATCTCCACAATACAAAATTCTTCAACAATGGCAATAATTTTGCGAGTTTTTTCACCGAACTTTCGGGAAAATTTCGAAAAGATGTCGATGAAAGTAATTATAAAACTTCACGACAGTTAAAAAGAACTTTCTCGCAAGTCAAATATAACTGGGTCATGCGGGCGATTTTTCGACAAACTTCCGGACGAAAGAAACACAATACAAATCTATATCCGAATTTCTTTTTAACACGCCCGCCAGGTCTTTCGGTATTGAAAAAACAGTCTTAATTCTTATAAACAATTAAACGAAAACAAATTATTACTTAATTGATAATCAATAAATCAATTATGATCACTTTTGTATGTCATTATTCTACTAACAATTCCAAGCGTACCCAGACCCGAGAAGTACTGGCGAAACAAACTCAGCAGAACTTTTTAGGCGTTTTAATTTAATTTTAACAATTTTCTGAAAGTGCCTGGAGCGATCGCCTTATACCCATGGTATAAGTAGGTAGGCGTCAACAATAAAGTCTTATTTTATAATACCCTTTTCTATGCAAACCTTTAACAATTTTGAATGGTAATTAATGAAGTTGGTCTATTAATTTTATAAAGTAAATGAGTCGTTTTAAATATTAATAATAATAAATTAATTTTTAAATATTTTCCTATTACGCAGTTTTTTTATATTTAGGGATGAGATTTAATTTCTGCCATAATCCAACACGAAGCGTTATGCTAAGTCCATAATAACACATTTTAAACATCATTTAAGCAGTTTCAATGAATTCAATTAGCAAAGCAAACAAGGGCTCTTTGTTTCCCCCTCATCACTGTGCTCTGTTTACTCTCTCGATTTAAAATGAGTATATTCAGCGGGCTCTCCTATGTGTTTACTGCCTATGTTTCTATATAGTTAGCTTATAATCTTTCTTACTGTGGCTAGGAACTGGTTTTATGATAAGCATAAATTGACGTAAAATTTAAAAATAATTACTTTCACTATAAAACAGACAGCGGGGCAGCTCCGCTCCAATCCGCGCTTTGGTTATGTTGCCAGCTTTTTACACTTCTGAATAATTTCACTTTTCGATATCCTCACTGATTTAGCATACAACATTGACTGTTCCACGCTGGTAGTCTGCGAGCTTGTATCACTTCAGAGGAGCTGGTACAATTAATGCGTCAGCATATGTTTTAGCATGGTTTGCCCACGGGATCACGTAATGTACGTAAATTAATAATTTGAATTATTATACAATAGAAATGTAGTATGGAATAAATCATAATTATACTGTTACATGCGAATTTCAGTTTCTACCATTTATCATTACTATTGTGTAATTTACGTTTCAATTATAATAAAGATACTTATACCAGTGGTAGACTTAATATAAATTTATAGTAGAATACTACTACTTACTACTATTAAACGGTATGGTAAATATATATATAAATATTATGTATATATATATTTAGAGAATAATTATAAATAGATATTGCGTATAATTTTTTCTCGTAATGCTTACCAACAGCTCGAATATCAGGAATTAATTAGTTTGATTCCCGGTCTGAATAAAATGTTTAATTTTTACAGTCTTCGCAAGGATTTGATGATAGTGGCCAGGCGAATGTCTTAACACTTTCTTATCTGTGGGAGTGCCATGACGATACACTAAATGAGCCGGCTCGTCCGATGTGATCACGTATCACGCAATTATAGAATACCAGCGTAAAACACTATTTGTATGTGTTTTGCTGAATGAGTGATATTGCACACCCGTGAAATTATATCGCTCAAGTGGCGTAAAAAGCCAGCATACAGCCTAAGCGTGGACTGTGGCGCGGTTGTTCATGGGCGGCGGTGTTGTTTCCATATAAGAGACCCATCTGCTCCGTTGTCCACTATACTATAAAAAAATAATTGAAGATGAATATTCTATTAGGAATAAAATAAAAGTAGAAATCGTAAAAACCGAAGAGAAGGTCGAAGATCCACCGCCTATACATATTCAGCGTCTCTCCCGTTCACTCTACCCGCAGACTTAATATCCCGAAATGTATATTTGATGATGTCCCGCTACAGAGGCCGTATGAAAGGCTTCTAAGGAGACGTTAAGGGCGCTTTGTATGCTGTATGAACTGCGGAGGCTTGAAAGGAATGCGCAATTTACTTGTAAACGGTTTCGCCCGCGCGCGATGATAAAATAATCCGGAGCGATTTATCTTAGCTTTAACATCTCATCGACGGTTTGGCTTTTATTTTGCTCTGCTTTAGATTGTATCAGGAATCACCTATGTGATGGTGGCTTTTCTCACTTATAGTTCCAATTTACATACCTTGGGGTTATTACGACCCGAACATCATCATTGCTGATGGGATTATAGTTTCAATAGCTTCTTATTTCTATCTACATTAGATTTCACCATCAAACATCCAATAGAATGCAAAATTTTATCGCTTTCACTTCGATGTTTGTCGTTCCACAACTGAGCGTTTTTTAAGGTATTTTGTGGCGTGCACCACTTCTCTATAATAACGATTTTCGATAACGATAACGATATTCTAACCAATACGCTTTGGGGATCTTCAAAAAAGGAGCGTACTCTTTTCTTAAAAGCCAGCAATGCACCCGCAGCTCTGCAAGGGCTGGGGGTGTCCATGGACGGAGAACCGCTTGCCCTGGGTGAGCCTTCTGCTCGTTTGCCACCGATAATATAAAAAAATATATATTTTAGGGAGAACCGCACAGGCTACTGACAACATAAACCAAAGAGTTCAATTGTATGGATATCCTGTCATTTACTTAATCACAAAAGCCTATTTGATTATCTAATTATTCAGAAACACCTAGATGTTCATCGTACCACAAATGAGAGCTTATAAAGGGATTTTATGCTTTCTAAATGACTGGAAAATCTTAAAAAGAGTTTTCCCTTTAAGGGCGGTAACGTAGCCGTGGCTGGGCTAGAGTTATCCTTGGACAGTGGAAGGCTTTATTTGAGCATCCTGTCCGTTTGACGTTTTAATATAAAAACCAGTATGCTGCATTTTGTTAGC
>DWCF01002971.1:0-21516 GCA_018230265.1 Delias oraia | reverse complement strand
AATAATTATAATACAACGATTCATTTTCATACAATTTCCTAGATTTCACAAAGCAAGGATTAAATTACTACGCCTACAGGGTATAAAGCCGATAATTTACCGTGTTAGATGCACTAAAACGGGTTTCAGTCTAGACCCAGCCCCGACTTCCGAGATAAATGTCATGGCTTGCACGCAGACCGGTCACGTACGCGCACGTACTAACTAAATGGCGTTGTACATTTACTATGGGCTTATCCGATTTCCCTTGATGCATGTCTTTGCAATATTATGCCCCGCCGATCCACCCGATCCGATCTATCGCAGCCAGACGGTATGGGCTTTCTTGATTAGTGATCTATCCTAAGTTCAATTTCAACCGGTTATGAGATTAAAACAACTGTTCAAATCTCAATGGTTATAGATAATATAGCGATTGGAAATGGAGCCATGTATCGAGGTTAAGTATTCATTATCATCATCATCATTTCAGCCGTAAGACGTCCACTGCTGGATATAGGCCTCCCCCTTAGACCTCCATAAATACCTGTCGGAAGCGACCTGCATCCAGCGTCTTCCGGTTTTATATTATAAATATCATAGTGGATAACAAGGCAGGCGACTCCCATGAAAGTAAGAGGACATATTTGTATGGCATTGTCCATGATCATGGACCATCATTGTCCATGGTGGTGACCCATGGACAATGCCATACAAAAAATAAAAATTGTTACTATGTTACAATAGTATTCTGTGACCCCGTGACCACTTCAGAAGAGTCGACTGAGCGAGCATGACTCTCGCCAGGCAATTGTCAAGCCCTGCTACCAAAGACTGAATACCATTTATAAATTAATCTATAAATTCTGCTAAGACCGTGAATCATACCCGGTTTCACTGGCGTCACGGTAACTTACAAGTGCGGCTCGGAAATGGTTTTCGATCTACAACTGAGAGTTTTGTGCCGCGCACCACCTCTCTATAGAATCAGCTTGCTGCAGAGTTATTCCATGGAAGGAGAACCGCTTATCCTAGGTGAGCCTCCTAACCGTTTGTAAATGACAAACGCTGTTGGCCTGAGGCCTTCACAACTTGTCGCGTAGGCTCGCCGAGAATTTGGTTTGTGCCGCGACTAGCCCAAGGGCGTCTCCTGCGAGATACAAACCTCGACTTGGGCCGTTGCGGGAAGGTTGGCCGCCTGAGCGGCCGGTCGGAAGCTCACCGGGGTGGGCTTTTCGACAAATATCGGTCCTCGCCTCCGTTTTCGGCGAGGGTGGTTTTCAACATGGTCCCTGCACAGAACCCTACCATCTGATTTTTTGCTTGGGTTTTTCGATCATCCACGGTAGAAAAGATCTATGAATCAAAGCCAGAATCCTCTGCGCAAGCGGACATACACGCACGAGCCGCAATAGCCAAAAGCCACAATGTTCACAAGCTGTGCACGGCCAGATTCGCAATGCTCTTTACGTCAAAACACTCTTTTGGCGTCGCGTCGGGTGCATGTGAATCACGACGCCAAATATAAATACATCGATCTCATTCATAAGCAAGAGGAACAATAAGGACGTAGCACAATCTCAATCGAAAGGGCTGCTGACGTCCGTCCATTCAGCTTCAGTACGTTGCCCTTTTATGGGCCGCGACGTCGAGCGACTGAAACACGCCATATCAAATAATTTCGGGGCAATCGTCCAAAGTGGCTTACCTTTGTTGAGCCATTATGAAAAGAAAAGATATTCATAAACCTTACTGATGATAATGCATGGATGATAAGACGATAAGTTATAATATACTGCGCATGAAAGATATAACAACATGAAGGAAAAATTATTGATTCAGTGATTTTTCTATAATTTGAGATAGTCAACGATGACTGGAAGCTATAAATGAGCGCAAATCTATGACCAGCAATGAGGTGAGCCTGCTGGGCCCATTGAAGCGCAATTGAGGATTCAAAGGCAGTCGAATAAATTATAGCGTGAATACTAAACGGGCTTCCTCTTAGTAATGCTGTCCGAAGCAATATTCATGAATCTATAAAACAGAGGAAATGTTTCGGAAACGGCGTCTCTAATGCCCGACCGTATATCAAGCCGATATCAGAAATAGCCCGCAGCCTGGAGCCGCGCCAGCGGGAAGCGGATGTGACGTATCGACACTTGGTAAATAACGCCGTACGCTCGCACGTACCGCACCTATGGGCTTTTCGGTCCACGCGTCACGTACACAAACCGCAACATCGATCGCAACTTATGCTTATCGCAAGCAGAGTCATGCGGTTACCACCGTCCTAATATGGGGGAAAAACCTACGAAACTCAATTATTTACTTAGTTCAAACATACAACGACATCATAAACAAAACAACAAAAAAAACAGGATTCACAAAGATTACAAAAGGTAAGTTTAATACTGACTAGTGCCTGAGCGCCGGTACACAGGGCCTTCACACACACAAATATTATAATAAAATAAAAGTTTGGAACGCCAATACAAAACATTAAATTAAAATAACTAATTAAACAAACGGATAACATTTGCTAGAACACATTCCCTTTTCATAAAAAAAGATAAAAAATATATTAAAATAAATATATCGAGAAACGAATGAAAAGAACCACAGACAGTTACTCAGCCCCACAAACTGAACAGAGAAGGCTTTCTTTATGAAGTATTTTGAACGCGGCTACGCACTTATAATTGCGTATTTTGATTTTAAAACTAGACTTGACAACTAAATACAAATCAAGACATTTAGTAATTAATTAACACAACTTCTAGAGGTTCTTTTATTGGGCTAGCGCACAAGCTATCTGCATTCGGCACTGAAAGAGGGAGGAGGAGATAATCCGAAACAGGATAGCTATGTCGAGTAAACAGAGCCGGTCGCTAACTGTTCCTAACGGTACACTGCCAAGCCGTTTTCATCTCAGATTGACGTTGGATTTCGCATTTTAATGCATACAATACGTACCTATTATAGGTATATCGCTGCTGAGATACAAAGATTATTTCAAAAATTGTGACGCTAATCTTTCTTTCTTTATGTATTTTTACTTTCTTTATGTATATTTATAAACATGTTTTTTAATATATGGTATTTTTAAACACCTATCAAGTGGAATAATAACAAAAAAAATCGGTGAATTTTAGATTTCGGTGAATGATGATCAGTACCAGGTAATTTATGAATCATTGTGATTATTGAGTTAAACGACAACAATGTTTTACCATAAATGGGCGTATAAAAGCTATAAAAAAATCATACAAATGATAAACAATGGTTTATGAACACAACGACAGTGGAATAACTATAATCTAATATTAAATAACAACATTCAGAAACATTGAAACTGTAAGAATAAAATATGATCAACAATATTAAAAAGTTATTAAAATAAAAATTCAACATGCCTCCTGTGAGGATTGAACTCACGACCCCTGGTTTACGAGACCAGTGCTCTACCACTGAGCTAAAGAGGCTACCTGTAGCCTTCGCCAAATAGGGCAATATATTTTATTGATATTTATTTTTCAAAAAAATGTCAAATCAGATAATTACATATAAAATTTATCGAAGTATAGGAGTAATAAGTTACTTAAAAAAATTAAACCTCAACGACGCACTTAAAAGGTTAAAGTAAATTTGTATTATAAACATTCGTAATATATTATACAGTTATAAATGATGAAGAACATAAAAAGTAACAGTTTTAGAAATTCGTTGTCAGGCCATTAGATATATTTTTATTGAACTCTTGGATATTCATTAGTTTTTCGAAAAGTAAATATTATGAAATTATAAGCTATACTTGAAAATATTACAATTTGTTAACGCAGTAAAACCTAGAAAATAACTAAAGAAATATCTAAAAATTTACAATATACCTTTGTAATGACGGTGGCTTATCTGAAAAAAAAACGGAAATTTATATCAATATAAAGAAACAGTTTTCAGTATGAGTTAGGATTGTCTAAAATTATACATATAAACTAAAAGTTATTTGCCGAAACCCGGGATCGAACCAGGGACCTTTAGATCTTCAGTCTAACGCTCTCCCAACTGAGCTATTTCGGCTGATAGCTATATTGGTAAAATAAACATACAATTTCTATTTGGTGTTTTAGTATTTGTAGAAAAAGTAATTACTTAAAAAATATAATCTTTGTCATATTTTTGATAAGTGTACTGAAGTAATTATTCGTTTATAACATTAGGGTGAGCTGAATGCAAAAGTGACATCTAGTTAAAACTGATTCTACTACTACAATAGAACTTACCTCCTTCGTATAACATTAAGTATAATGTAAGAGATGGCAGCACATTATTAAAGATACTATTACACTTCAATGAAAATTGTTGAATATGCTCTACACTCTGTGATTTATACAGACAGTAATATTTCATGTAATATAATATATAAGTGTAGAGGACAAACATTACTTTGTAAAAACCTTTACCTATTTCCTCAGCTTGAACTGCCTTATCGGCTGCAAGTTTCCCATTTTCATCAATTAATACACCACATGATTTATAAAGACGACCACAGAATTTCTTGGATTTTTCAAGATTATCAAATGCTTTTATTTCATCCTGAAATTTTTCACCATAAACATTAGTTAAGAATTTGTCAGATTTGACTTAAACCAAAACAGACTTTTATAATTTTCAGTAAGGATAAGTAATTAAATGATAATTCAATATGGAAACATAACAAACTTTTAATGTTCTTGATTAGCAAAATAGGTAATAGGTACTTAGCTAAAGAAAGAATGTTAACCAATTTAAGTTGTGTGGCAATTTTTCATTTTGATGATTAGCAAAAAGTCCTGAAGTATGCTGAGTGATCAAAACTGAAATGGAAAAGAAGCTTCCTGTAACCAGCTTGATAACCTCTCTCCATTTGAGACAAGAGAGATAGGGCATACTCGAGTTGCAATAAATAGAAAAAGTTGACAGGTAAATAATAAAGTAATAAGAAGTATCTATTAAAATAAGAAATACACAACCTTTAATTCTTTTAATTTCGTTTGAGTTCGACTAGATAAACACTGTCTTATATTCCCAAGTGCCACGTCCAATTTTTCTGAGTTCAAAATTGCAGGTGCTGAAGCCTGTGCATGAATTTTCCTAGAATTTTGTAACCCCTTTAATTGGACAGACGACTTTTTTAAATCCAATGACTGTAACGTCTTTTTGGGCCTCGTAATTTTAATGCCTTGTTTAAGTTTTACATTTTCTTCTTGTACATAGTCACTTAAAACTGTTGGAAGTTCACTAAAAACACCGGAACTTACATTTGAAACACTGGCTTTGGCGCCAAGGCGTACGGAAGAAGTATCATGGCGCGTAATGTTTGGATTTGATTTTAACCTAAGCCGCGCTTTACTATACACACGCGGCATAACTCTATCGTAAACATTTTTCATCTTTTGAGGGTGTTTATCCATTTTCTATGCAGCGAAATAATTATAAAAGTTGTATCAACATAAGTTCAATGAAGCGAAACCTTTTTGACTACAGACAAAACAACAACTAAGTAACCAAACTAGACGCGTCAGCGTTATTTATTGTCACTCGATAAAATAACCGACAACTCGATGCGTAGCTGAAACGCTAGTTTCGACTTTCGAGTCTAATTGAAAGTACCTTCTTTTTATAAAAGCTTATTCGGACGAGCTTAGTGGGTCGATAGTGTATAATTAAATAGTACGTTAAAAATAACATGTTTCATTTCTTTCGAACAAGAAACCAGTTTCGTTACGTTTCTCGCACATGACGTAACGACCTACGTCTAAATCAAACACTATTTGAAAAAGTATTTTCATGATTGACAACTAGTCCATTGTACAGATAACATTAATTATAGTATATTCTTTAAGTATTATTGTTCTGAGCATCACAATGTTTAATTTTTGGCACCTACATATATTTTACAAAACTCAAAAAATCCTGAATTACTTAAGCAATTTTAAAACCTTAGGGAAATATTATAAACTTGGTTTATTTTATTTTCTATAATTTTTTACTTATCACTGCTAAAAAATTACAATGATGGATGGTACACTTGGGAAAATTATAGATAAAAATAAATAAAAAGAGAAATTTGATAAAGGTTTGATATATTTCTACAATAACATCACTTGATAAGACATTTATAAATTAATTTCCAACAAGTTCTTTATGCTTAGTCTCATAAATATTCTTTGCATCTGTCTGATACTGTTCACATAGAGCAGATATTTGTTTAGTGACATTAAATACTAAATCTTCAGATACACCATTCTGCTTTTTACTCTTTTTTATAAATTCGTTTTGGATGTCTTTCATAGCATCTCTACATTTAATATAGAGTGCTTTTGCATTTTTTGCTAGAGCCTCTCGGTGTTCCTTTGTTACTTTAGGTACAGGGACATATAACCGAGTGCCATCTTGTTGTGGATTCAAGTTTAATCCAGAACTATTTATAGCTTTTAAAACATCAGGTATAACTTGAGGAAATGATGCAAAATCGATAACAAGTGTTTTTGGATTTTTTCTTATAATTTGAGCAAGTTCCTGTAACTCATAATCTTTTCCTTCATACTTTATTGGTAATGACTCTACAGATCCCGTGGTAGATCTTAATGATAGATTTTTTGTAAAATCTTCTCGCATTTTCTCAATAGCGGTTTGGCATCTGTTTTTTAGCTTTTCCACATCAACTAGCTCTGCCATCATCAATGGATTAATTACGACTTTCGTTGCTTTACCTTTTTTATCTTTTCCCTTGTCTTTATTTTTTGCATAATTTCTTATTACCAACCCATTTGTATTTAAGTAATTCTGCTCTTTATTAATTAAGAGGTTAGGTTTTACATTTCTCAAAAACGATGGGATCACTAAACGAAGAAATAAACGAGACATTTTTAAAACTGATTCCCCTCGATAGTTAAGAATAAATATTCATAATTATTCCCTGTTAATAATTTGTGTATTCTTGTTGGGTTATTTACAATTGGTAATTATTATTTACACTAGTTTTAACTTATCAAAATATATTGAATGTCAAAATCTTATAAAAGTTCACGTCCATAGAACCGGTATCACCTGCTATACTAATAAATTATAATAAATACGATTTTACAAATTATCTTTATTTATTAGTACTATTATATGCAAGGGATTAAACTACCTGCTTTAATTATAATGATGCGTATCTTTTATTATACTTACAAAAAAATCATTTATTTTGTGCGATCAGCTGTTGATCTTTATTCTTTATAAAGAGCTTTTTAATCTATGACGTTTACCAGAGAATACTATTAGCTTACAACCAGTGTTTACAAATTACATGTATAAAATAATCTTAATTGTTTAAAATGTCTGTACTATTGCAGACAGTAAAATTGTGTCTTAATAGAAAATCTTATAACACCTCATATTGTAAATGTCTGTTATTTAGGAATAAATCGGGTACACACATAATAAACCTTGTTCTAAAACAGTCCGTTTCATAAGTCAGTAAGGTTATATTATGCCCATTATATGTTTCAGATAGTGCAAAAAAATTCATTAGTTTTGATGAAGTAATCGCTCATAGAAGAGCGGAGGCAAAGCGAAGTCTCGTGGTGCAAGTAAACTCTGAGTCCTCATTCTCTGAACTTCATGGCTACTGTTCAAAATATGCCTCGGTCAACGATATACACCACTATAAAAATTCAAATAATGAGGTATATTAGTATAAAATTAATTGCTACTCTACATGTACTATCTGGTGTATATAACATTCAGAAAAATCATTATTATTTGTATATTGAAAATGTAAAATTTTATATCAATTTAATTAGTTTCCTCTATGACAGTGTAATATAAACATAATTTTAAGAATAACGAATTAAAATTCCTTATGCTATGTATTGTTTGCTGTCTTTCTCATGATACATTTTTTGCAGCACTATATGCTTATTGAGTTTGGTTCAGAGGATAACATGAGAGATGTTTTAAAAGCATGTGGTGCCCATCAAAAAGATGTTGAGGTAATGTCTGTACAGTCTCCCTTTCTGTGGTTTCGTGCTGGATCAGGACCTAAAGAAAAATTTCCTGCTAATAGCAAAACATTGGCAGTGAAACATGGTAGTTGTCAGATTGATGAAGATGTGTTGTTTGAAGAGTTGCTTAATTGCGAAACAGTCTCAGATCAATTGCAGCTTTTATATAATAGAACAAAGTTAAATGACATGGATGTTAGGTTGAGGTATATGGTCGCTAGGCAGGTCAGTATTTAAAATTAATTTAATTATATAATTATTAACCTACAATATAAACCTGGATATTATTAAAGTCTCTATCTGTAGCTTTGAAATTGCTATATTAAAAGATATATTTCAGTGTGGTATTGTTTCTATATAATTTGACTTAAATTATTTTAGCCACAGTTCTTAATTAATAATAATTTAAATGTTAGTACATAATATATTTATGAGGTATTCATAACTTAAATATTCCTTTCTAGCTAGAAGTTATATTAAGTAGTCTTTATGCAAACATAGCTATCAAGCCATTTGGATCATCTGTCAATGGTTTTGGTAAAATGGGCTGTGACTTGGACCTTGTATTGACAAATAATGTAACACCTGAAATGGTAAATATTAAATGGTAATAGTTGTCTTAAAGTATAGTAGCTTTATGAGCTTTTACTTGATTTAACATTATCTATCCAACAAGATATTTGTGTATAAAGTGTATTAAGGTATGTATGCAATTGAGCACACTCAGGAGAATGAGCGGCTCTCTCAGGCAAGCAGTGGAGATGCCTGAGCAAGCTCGTCCCTGAGCAATACCGAACATGCTCAGGGCGAGCTGGTTTTCGGTTTTTGTCCATGCTCAAAAGCTCTGTCTGGTCGGCGTTTTTGTGTTTGAGACAAGCGCGTCGATTTTTTTTCTTTTTCACTTTTGAGGGTGTTTCGACCAAAACAGGAGAGCCTCATAGCTCAGTGGTTTCATAGGTCTACCACGAAGGGAGAGGTTTACAGTTGAATCCCTGTCTGGACAATTATTATAAATTATAATTTGTTTGGCTTGGCTTGACAGTGACCAGGCGTGTGTCTTAATACTGTCACACGCGTGGGAGAGCCATGCTGAAGCATATGCGGATGCAATAATTAGGCCAGCTCGTCCGAATTGATACCACGGGCTCACAGAATATTCGACGTGTAACGGTACTTGTACTGTGTTTCGCTGAGTGAGTGAGGATATCGGAGGCCGTTAAACCGTGGCTTAAAAAGCCAAAACACAATCAAAGCGCGGATTGGGCCGCGGTTATCCATGGGCGACGGTGTACTCTTACCATATAGGAGACCCACCTGCTCCGTTGTCCGCTATACTATAAAAAAAACATTCATTTTGTTTCTCTAAGCACTCTGAGGCATGTTATTATAATTACATGTTAAGGATGCAACTAATTTGGGTATAAATAGAAATTTTGTTTTCAAATTTTAGAAACTAAACACTAAATAACTCAAGTAAAAATTGTTGCAATTTCTATCTTTTAACAAATATACATCCTTAGTTTCAAAATTATAGCTATATCTAAAAAAAAGATTACTGTATATAATAAAAATATTGTTAAACAAATTTGCAGATGGATTCCACAAGACGTCTAGTATTTCAAGAGAAAAAGTGTGAGAGTGGCCGTAGTCCTTGGCAACGACATATGGAATTAGTGGCGACACTGCTTGAGCTGCGGGCCCCTGGCGCCACTAGGGTCACCAGAATATTAAATGCCAGGGTACCCATTGTGAAATATTCCCATGAAATGGCGGACCTGGAATGTGATCTATGCTATAATAATAGGCAAGTGTTTGTATTATAATTTTTTTACTCCATACTGGCAGGCGGGTACCCTGATGATAAGAAATCACCACCGCCCATGGTCAATCGCGCCTATATGTCACATGTTAGCAACACTGCCAATTAAAGAAATCTAATAAGTTCCATTGTCTTTCAGTTCTGGGATATTTATGTCCGAGTTGCTATGGCTAATGGGCTCTTTGGACCCCCGAGTGAGACCTTTGACATTTGCGGTGCGGCGCTGGGCCCAGGCCTGCTCTCTCACCAGCTCACACCCAGGAAGATGGATCACCAACTTCCCCCTTACCCTTATGGTGCTGTTCTTCCTGCAGCAGAAAAGGCATGATGGCGTTGTCTTACCCAGCTTGAAGTACTTGGTCAGTAAAGCTGGTGAGTAGTCTTTCTATTAATATTTATTTTGACAATTAAGTGAGTCCTAAGCGAGTAGACCTTAAGGGAGTAGCTTCAATCTAGCTTGTAAAGCCCTCATTTGAACCATATGGAGTTTAGTAATTTATGAAGACTGTTCACCTATTTCTACCTCTGCAGGCAAAGAAGACATCCGCATAGCTGAAGAGAATCTCAACTGCACATTCCTTCGCGACTTGAACAAACTACCCGAAGAGAGTTACAGCCAAAGCAAAGACAACCTGCAGACTCTCTTGTTTCACTTCTTCGAATACTACGCGCAGTTCGACTTCCAGGACAGAGCCATTTCCATCAACGAGGGTGTTCCAATACGTAAGCCCAATTCCCTGCCGCTGTATGTCGTCAATCCTTTGGAGCAAGCGCTAAACGTGAGCAGGAATGTCAGCTTCGAGGAATGCGAGAGGCTGAAGATGGAGGTGAGGAACGCGGCCTGGCATTTGGAGAGCGTTCTGGACGGGAAGAAGTCGGACGAATGGGGAATATTGGGCCTCATCGAGAAGAAGACAACGCGAGGGCTCAAGAAACTGTTGCGTGTCGGCAACACACACAGACTCGTCTCGGTCAAAGACTTGTTTGTCGACGAAGTGAGCGAGAAGAGTGACCCGGGAAAGACTGAAAACAGTGCGAACGAGACGAAGCTGGACTCAAAGGAGCGGAGGCTCAAGTTCAAGAACACGCAGGTCGCGAATGAGGTTTACAGAATACGGCGGAATAAGTTATGATTGTCTTTTGGCTTGTGTTGGTGTGTGAATGATCCCTCTGGACTCTGGAATAATTAATTCATTTTATAAAACGTAAAATTCCACCTTAAGCCTGTTTTTTAAATATTTTCTTTTGTTTGAAATTCATTTTTTGTTTCAAAAAAGTCGTGCTTAAATAGTTTAGTTCTTAAGACTTGATAATTATTTGTTATATTCATTACCAATCTATTAATTAATTGTAGCAGGTATTAAAAACGTCTGTTTTGGGAGTGTGTCGAAAATAGGTTTTTGGGGGCGTTTTAGATATTTATGACTTGATGAGTATATACACTAAAAAATTGATTTTTTTTATTGAAAAGTAACTTCGGAAGTCATGAACCTCTGGCAAATATGAATCGATCATGGTCAGATGATGACGATCACTATACACCTTTTCTAAGCTGGCTTCACCCTGTTTTTCTCTTCTTCTTGCCTTCTTGGTGAGAGATGCACAGCATCAAAATCACTCTAACCCTTCACGGAAGCAAAGGGATACGTTGAGTTGCCGTGGTTTTGAAGCGACTGCCGTGAAGTGGACCGCAAGGCATATAATTTCGACGAGGGTTGGCAGAAATGATTATGTGCTAACCTAACCTGCCCACTGCACAATTGCTGCAGTATGGTCTATAAGATTGTGGATATTCTTTGTTGAAAATTGAAATTGAATAAGTTCTATGGATATTCGTGAACTATTAAAATCATTCTTTTGTTTATATTATGTAACAAGGTAGAGCACCGCCGCTAATAGACAACCGCGGCGTAATCCACGGTAAGGTTGTGTTGCAGGCTTTTATGCCGCTTAGAACTTGCAATCTGGTATTCTGTGTGTTTAGTGAACTTTACAAAGTTCGGTCGATACTCACAAAATTGAAGAACTACTATTTCATTGCCATTATTTTTGACTAGCCTAATATTGTTTACGTAATAAACAAATTGTAAATATGGTCTGTTTGGTTCCTGTATGAGCGGTTATAGTTTAAAAAAATTATAGTAGTTTATTTTTAATCTATAAAACATATGCAAGAGACTAGTGGACGTGGCTTTTAAACCTTCCCTAGACTTCCACGAACATTTCAAGGCCAAGATAAGATAAATCCGTTCAGCCGTTCTCGAGTTTTAGCGAGACTTAGGAACAGAAATTCATTTTTATGTATAAGGAGAATTTTATACATTACATAAATAAAAAATTAATTTCGTATGCTCTCGTAAAACAACGCAACTTTTGGTATTTTAGACAGATTTTTATGCAACGTAAATTCAACTAAATTCTGGTCACACAAAGACTCAAATGTGTGTCTGTAAGCGTTGTTATCTATAATATGTCCCACGTGTCGTACAAAATCCGTCTTATCCGAAGTGTGTCGAAGTGCGCGCGCGCAGGCCGCCGTGAAAACGGTTTCCTCTGAGAATATGTTGTATCTCTCGTTTGTATCAAAGACGCGACACTGGAATAAATAATGTTATTTAAATTTCAAGTTTCAAAGCGTCCAATAATGAGAGGAAAATATTTTCTGATTGTTTACTACAACAAATATTGAATAATAAGTGTTTTCTCTATTTTTACTACTAATTTTAGTAAATTGAAATGCTATAACTGTGAAAAACCTCTCAAGGAAAAAGTACAAATTTACACTGTTCATAGCATGCCTCTATAGGCCAGCGACGCACCTGTGGCCCTGCAAGGGCACCCATTCATGAGCGGTCCATGGACGGAGGACCGCTTATCCTAGGCGAGCAATGGCTCGTCCACCGTTTCATAAAAAAATGCATTCCTCAAGCTAATCTAAATTTCTAATCATCTTAAGTACATCAATAAAACAACAACAAACGAAAATTTATACTCAGCGTGAAAAGGTTGTACTTGAAACGGTGCTTCTGCTGCGTTTCGCTGAGTAAGGATATCAGGGGCTCTTAAAAATTCCGCTTGACAGGCGAAAAAGCCGGCAACATCACCAATATACGGACTGTAGCGCGGTTGTCCACGGGAGGCGGTGTTCTCTTACCATGTAGGAAGTCCACCTGCTCCGTTGTCCATACCATAAAAAATAAAAGCGGTCCTAAGAAACAATCACCTCATCATTAACATCATCGTTCATACAAACTTCACTCTTGAAGTCCAGCAAAGAGAGAAGGCACAATATCTCCTCCCCGTATTTACATCTACCCACAAGCTGCATGAAAAACTCCACAGCCTTGCTTGGTATCACGTGAGTCTGATGCGTGTCGCTTTCGCTATGAATATCGGTGATCACACAAGCGATTCGCTGTCTGATTGTCTCTTCGTCGTCCTCTAATAATAAAGCCATAACCGACCAGAGTGTAGCATTGAATTCAACTGAAAACAGAAATAAATTGGAACAAAAAAAAAATCTTTATCCAAGTTATGTTTAG
This sequence comes from Delias oraia, assembly GCA_018230265.1. NCBI lineage: Eukaryota > Metazoa > Arthropoda > Insecta > Lepidoptera > Pieridae > Delias > Delias oraia. Next base: position 8,143 of record DWCF01002971.1, on the reverse strand, counting down.
ACAGCTCAAAACTCAGCGTGAACTGATAGTTGTAATTGAACCGATGCTTCTACTGTGTTTCGCTGAATGAGTGAGGATATCGGAAGCCCTGAAAGATGCTTCTTAAATGGCGTAAAAAGCCGATAACACAACCAATGCGATTGTCTATGGACGGTAGTGTTCTCTTACGATATAGGAAACCCAGCTGTTCTGTTGTCCGTTATACCATAGAAAAAGCTAATCACATGTTGTAGGAAAAAATGTCGTTTTACACATATATTTGAAACATATTTTATGCGAGATGTACCCTTTTGTACATTGTAGTTCTAAACGTTGGACCGATTTTAATATTCTTTTTGAAAGACATCACGGTTGAGAGACATTTATATATCAACATACATACATGGCATAAGATAAATAAAAAGATAATGTTATATTAAGACAAATACAGAGTATTAAGATTTCTTAAGCAATACTATCGCTTGGAATTATTACGTTAATAGCTCCAGTTGATAATATTAATGAACAAACTTTCTTTACAAAAGATTGTTAATATATTATTAAAAAGTTAAACCCCAAAATTTCTTAAGTATTTAAGATTTTCATAAGTAGTTTATGAGAAATAAAGGTTCAACTTTTGGAAATATTTTACACCACCCTAAAAGGAGCTGGCTCATGAGGTGTGAATTTTAAACTCATACAATACCCACACATTTCGCTTCCTTCCAAATCTGTATCAACGGTCAGTAACAGCTTAAAGGCGTCTTCTAAGAACTCCACAACGACCATTCTGGTTTCAATCGAGTTGTCCGAGAAAGCGCAAGCGAATATCACCCTTAAAGCCTCCAACATGCACGCGCCAGACAGCCTCGAGTCCTTTAATCGTTTACTCAAAAAAGCCGTCAAACTCTTCAAGTAGATATGAGTCAAATTCTCGTGTTCCGTTTTTAGCAAGATGATTAGCGACCGCAAAACACTAATATCATTTATTTCTATATCAAATTTAGCTTTAACGATATGTTCTTGCGTGTGTTGCGTTAAAACTAATAATTTTAACGCCTTTTGTGCGCATTCCATGTATTTATAATCCAGAATATTACATAGAAGTTGAATATTACCCTTGAAATGTAATATTGAGACAGATTTTTCACTTCCCGCTAGTAAATAGTTCAGTGCTTCCAAAACCACTTCGTATGTACTATGATTTAAACATTTCTGTATAAAAATACTAGTTTCTTCATTTTGTTCGTTTAATATTTTGAAATAAAGTTTGACAACATTAGCCAGACAAACAAACCTGCCGGCATTTATTGCTGATTCTGAACCATTGAATACTAAATCGTTCAAGATTGGTTTAATTTCTTTCAATAAATTTTCGTATATCCTTGTTGGGAATCTAAAAAGAACAGTATTTCAATTAATATATTTTTCAACGACATTTGGGGTGAAATTAAAAGACTCAAAATTCTACGCATCGCATTATTACACTTTACCTTATATTTTGTAAGAGCAACCGCAATTAAAATATAAAGATATTATCCTATTTTTCTAAAACCTTTAAATTTACCAAAACCTAAAAATTATTAAAATTCTATTTAGTTAAATTTAATTGATACGTTTTTTTAAGAGTATGCGAAAACAAAGCATTACATTCATTTTAGACCTCAGGTAAGTTTTTTTTATCAAAACAACCCGGTTCGATTCCCGAGCTGAGTACAGGTTTTTTTATATGTATGAGGGCAGTTTTTCTTCGTTTTAAAATTCCTCAGAACAGATTTACGTATATCATCTAGTTTCAGACTTTCCCATACTTACCTATTTGAATGAGATACTTAGTATAATATTATATCGAGAATTGGTTAAACTTCGTTTTTTTAATGGAAACGGTGGCCAATGATTATATATTCATAATATTAGTTCAATATTCAGAAATCTTACCTGTCTATAATTAAATAGATCATGTTGACATAGTCACCCGCGAGTACATAGCAGGGCGTGCGCGTGCCCGCCTGCTCCAAGATCCATTTGCTATGTAGAAGATCCTCGCCTAGAGCATCTGCATCTTCAAAACTGATGCTCTCCGGCTGAGCTTCTAGCAGTTTTATAATCTGAAAATTATGCAACACCCAAATTACGAAGTGTTTAATAAGTTACTTTTTTATTCTATAGCGGACAACGGAGAAGGTATCCTATAACGAGAACACCGCCGCCCATCAACAACCGCGACACAGTCCGCGCATTGCTTGTGTTGCCGGCTATTTACGCTATTTAAGCGGCATTTTTAAGGGCCACCGATATCATCACTCACTCAGCGTAAAAGTACAACTACCATTTCACGCTGACTATTATGTGAGCCTGTGGTATCACTTCGGACAAGTCGGCCCAATTAGTGCGTCCGTATATGATTCAACATGACTCTCTCACGGATGCGACAGTATTACAACACTCGCCCCGCAATTCAAGCCCTTCCAGAGAAAGAATAAATTAAATTATAACTGTACGGACCGGGTTCGAACCCGATACCTTTCGCTTCATGGTAGACTTATTAAACTTGGTAGTTACGAGGCTCTCAATTATGTAAGATTGAACAAACCTGCAATAGAAGGCCGTGGCAGTAGTTTCTCTTGACTCGTGGCTCGTTCATTGTTCTCAACATGGATTGAATGTGCAGCAAGTAACTGAAAACACAATACAATAATTACATAGTTGTTTAGTCTATATGTTTCTGTACGGCAGACAACGTAACAGGCAGTTTCCTTGTTGGTAAGCGATAGATAAAACCACTGGCCATGGTCAACCATGTACAATTGACGCTGATATGGAGCCCCGTCCAAGACTGTATGAGCCGGTCCTATTACTTTGATACGCAAGTTTAGGTGTAAAATAAAACAAACATAGCTATGTCTGGCAGCCATACTTACTTACAATATAGGAAATACCTCACCTGTGAGGCGAGACGAGCGGCACCATGGCTTTCGCAGCCAACTGCCTCGTCTTCAGCACAGGGCTGCCCGCGCAGACTAACACCAGACGCATGAACGACACCAGCTGAAGTTACGAGTTCGATCTTAACAACTATTCATATGTAATATTTCGTCTAACATTAATAACAAAAAAACACGTTGAATCGAAAAACTCGTTTTTTATAAAGTAACATTAAAAGGCGCATTTGGAAGAACATCATCATCATTACAGCTGCAAGACGTGTACTGCTGGACATAGGCCTCCCCCTTGGACCTCCATGAATACCTGTCGGAGGCGACCTGCATCCAGCCTCTTCCGGCGACTTTCATTTCGAAGCATGAAACACTAAAATTGTTAAAACTAACAATAATAATGTTTGATAGTTTATTGATGAATGAAAGAAAAGCTTAATTCTACTGATAAAAACTCACAAAAATACTATATTGGTGATGATGAATGGCGTCTTTTTAGTATTTCCTTTCGAAATTTAATTATTTTATATGTAGAATGTTAAAAAGGAAGTAATGCATTCGCAATTGACAAATGTCAGAAGCAACATCTCTATTAATAATTACTTATATATTCATCATCATTTAAGCCGTAGGACGTCCACTGCTGGACATAGGCCCCTTTGGATCTCCATGTCGGTATTTGCCATAACCGCCACGCTTGGCAGGCGGGTTGGCGATCGGAGTTACCTTTTATAGTATAATTATATATTTATATATAATTAGACAAGTCTTAAATGTATTATTTATGAGTCACGGTTTTTACAAGTGAAATAAATGTGAAACCACAAGTGGTGGGACAGAAAATGGATTTCCGTGGTCCATGCACTGAACTTGGCCTATCAGACCCCATAAATATTAAACAGTAAATAAATAAATTTCCCTACCTTAACGTTAGATACGGTGCCTTCCAGCGCCGAAGGATAGAGCCTGGCCAGTAAGAGAAGTACTGGATAGACAGACGGACGGATCAAGTCTCCCGCATCACTGGCTTCCATCAACTTCACCTATGGCAGGGTACACATTTTGTATCAGTTAGTGTTGCTCAAATGTAAGCCTTAGCCAGTCTTGGTCTGGAGCCCATACACCTGGTATTGGTCTTGGTCTTGCAAATACTATGCTATTGCTAATTATTAAAGTTTACATCAGATTTTAGAAAAACCTATGAGAATAGGAACATTTTGAGCTCAAATTAGAATAGCCATAGTAAGATTTATAAATATGCACAGATTTAATAAGAAATTCCAAAAATGGCTGCCAAAAAAATAGCTGCAAGACGCGCGAGTCTTGCAGGCTTAGTCTTGTTCTTGCTCAAGTCTTACACGGTCAGTCTTGGTCTTGCTAAGATTAGGCGGTCTCTGACAATTTACTGACACTCCAAGACTGAATTTGGGCAACACTAGTATCAGTAAATAAAGTGGGAAGTCGTCCTCAAACAACTTTATCTTCAGAAGATGCGTGTTCCATTGAAAACATCACCAAATCAGTACCAGACAGACTACAATAGGCTGAGACTCTCATATCTCTATTAAAAACAAACATGTGACACTCGAGGACTTCTGTAAAAAAAGCTATTGCATACCATTTTTATCGACTTTTATAATTATGTATTTATGCGGTGTTTTTGTTCTTTGATATTAATACAAGTTTTTTCTTTGCCATAAGTTCCAAGTTAATTGTACAACAAGAAATTGGAATACACATTTGGAGAACATTATATAATGACCAAAAAAACCTCCTTTTCTAGTTCAAAATTATAATTATATGTAATGTGTACCCGCATATAGTCGGCGACCAGTGGATAGCGCAGGAAGAATATCCGGCCCGTCATCCGGTTGCGAGCGGATAGGGCGTCTGGATCCTTGCCCCGGGTGACCCCAAATATCCTCACCATCAGCGCACTGAATAGCAGCGTTGACGAATTCCGCTCCTGTGAAAATGTATCGCCATTTTTAACGGGATAACCGACCGACATTTAAATATATTTTTTGTCAATTTAAAAGTTGTATTGATCGAGCCGTTTCTGAATCACATTTATTATACCTTTAAATGTCGATAAATTTTATCCCTAAAAGGCTAGCGCCGCACCCGTGACCCTGCAAGGGCTGGGGTTGTCAATGGGCGAACAACCGCTTTTCCTAGTTGAGCTTCCTGCTCTTTTGCAACAATTTCAAATATTTCAATTTCAATTCAAAATGAATTTATCAGAAACTTATATCTTATAATATGTTTTATCTGAAGTGAATTTGTTCCTAATTATCCTCACCTGCCAAGTACTACCTTCGAAGCCATTCAGCGCGAGCAACAACCCGTCTCCGACATAGGCAGCAACCACATCGTCGAGATTCGTGTTTCTATACAACGCTCGCAATATGTTGGTGCAGTGCGTGCGCGCCTCCACAGACTGACTGGTTTTGCCCACGTGCAACAGAGTGCGTATGCAGTGAGAGAAACACTTGGGGTTGCCGGTCACTTGCAGCTCTGTTATTACTAACGCCTGAAATATTTATAAAGTTCTTAAATTCCATCTTTATATTTTATTTTAATGAAACAGCAAATAATACATAAAAATATAAAACAATAGTAAATCAGAAAATATAGAAAAACCAGTCTTTGAGACTTATTTTCATTACCATTAAAAGACGTACCAGTTTCGATTGCCGGTCGCAATAGAATTTCTAATTTATTTTAAAAATTGTATTGGTCTTTGGAAAGGCTTGATAGTTCCGCGGGAGAGATACTCTGACGCACTAATTGTACAGCCTCGTAAATGAAGTTATACCACGATTTCAAGAAATATTAGAACAATATTACACACTAATATGCGGGTATTTGTACTAGATTTCGCTAAATGAGCCACCAGTATGAGGATAATGGAGGCCCTCCAGAATCAACTTTTCGCTAAAGCCCAGAAATCCATTAAATAATGGATTAAGGCGCGCTATCCATAAAAAAACTGCACAAACCTACTACTAACCATATATTTAGACTTCAAAAGTTATACTAGAAGAGCTGGTTTTTTTCAGAAATGACAAAAGCTGTTGGCATAAATCCTCCACAGCTTCTCGCGGAGTTGGGGCGAGCGCCAGGCTCGCCGAGAATTTGGTTTGTGTCGCGACTCTCTCAGCTTGGATTAGAATGGGTGGTTTAACCTGCCTGAATCATGAAAGGCAGGCCGGCGCTGCGGCGCGTGGCGCACAGCCGGTCATTGTCCCCGCTCACAACCATGGCCAGCAGCTCCTGCAGCCAGCGGCGGGGCAGCTCGTGCAGCGCGCGGCTCTGACATCGCCACAACCTGCAAGCATTTATTTAGGAATAGTTAAAAAAAAACAAACAAAATGTTTAAAATTAATTTAATTATGAATTACAAATTAAAATTTAAACTAGAGACTTCATGATTAAGTTCAAAGTAGAAACAGTAATGATTTATAATTAACATGAAAGTCTAAAGATATGTGGGAAAGACATAATTTGAAGAATGCAATGCTGCATATAACTGTAGGCACGTGTATGCACTGGAAACGAGGTAAATGCTTAGTCGACATTCATACAGTGGTTGCATCTAACGACTTTGAGTTTTACATGTATGATGTTTTGGGAAGGTTTGAGAAATAGATAAATAGGCAAGTGTATTTTTACAAGTACATAGATCACCTCGTCAACAAATTGGTGAATCCGACGTAGGCCTGCTCGAACGCGCCGCGATGCTTGGTCTCCGCGAGCAGGCATGTAAAGTGCTCCCCCATCTCGCACACGCTGGCCGCGTTGACGTTTCCCCCCACCTCACACTCCCCCTCGATCATCAGCTTCGATGATATCAAACCCAGGAGAAGCGATACCTGCGAACATTCTTTTCTATTTTTTTACAGTATAGCGGACAATAGAGCAGGTAGGTCTCGTATGTGGCAAGAGAACACCGCCGCCCATGGAAAACCACGCCACAGTCCGCGCATTGATTGTATTGCATTATGTTTACGCCACTCAAGTACCGTTTCACGTTGAGCCTTCTGTGAGCCCGTGGAATCACTTTGGACGAGGCGGCCCATTTAGTGTGCCTGCTGATGCTTCAAGAATGGCTCTCTCACGGCAAAGATGTTTGTCGTTCCACAGCTGATCGTTTTTTGATGCATTTGCCGCGCACCACCACTATGTGGAATCAGCTGGCAGCAGGGCTATTTCCAAACCAATACGAGGTGGGGACCTTCAAGAAGAGTCGTAAGAGTGACATTCCTTAAAGGCCGTCATTGCACCTGTGGCTCTGCAAGTGCTATAAGACCACTGGCGGAGGACCGCGTACCCTGGATTAGCCTCCTGTTCGTTTGCCACCATCATAAAATAAATCTTCCATAAGCGAAATAATTTTTACTCGAATTTTTAGCATATCTCTTGACATTCGAGTTGTCGAGATCCCACTGTATATACATAGCTAAATTAAATGCAGGAACTACCTCTTTAACCGACCGCCAAGCGCAAAGCAGCACCATCTGCGCCGTCACAGGTCTGCCGTCCGACAGGCACACGTTGCTGAAGTGTTTTTAAACAAAATTAGTCATAAATAGAAATAATTATTTCTTGACATGATAATATCAAAAAAATATCTCATTCAGTCATTTTACAACCATATTGGACATATTAAAAAAAAATCAAATCCACGAGATCTAACAATTTTGAACAATCTCTTAAAATATGCAAATGATTCTGTGATCATCACATTTCTTTAAAAAATTTTTACAAAACAATAAATACATAAAAATAAAACGGACCTGCGATCCTCCGCTTGTTGCAGCGCGACCCCGTTCATGTCCATGGGTAGATGACCTTCCGGCGAAGAGTTATTCACTACACACGCCACGGCGTTATTTATACGCAGACACACCTTTATCATACGACTTATTAACTGTGTCCATTGGGGGTCCGATGATATTGACCTAAAATCACAATTATTCATATATATAGCTTTTGGATATCTTACTCGAACAGGTATAAGTTTATTTAAGAAATCATACAGAGTAAAGTCCATGTAACGTCTCCCTATTTAACGAGAAACTTTCTAAAGCGTCGAAATCAATTGGCTTTAGTCGGTTTAGCTTGTCTTCCATCCGCCTTTTCTTCTCCCCATTTAACGACAACTCTTTATAACGCTATAAAATGCACAGTCCCTTCAGTGTCGTTAAATAGAGTTTACACTGTAT
>DWCF01002970.1:0-21523 GCA_018230265.1 Delias oraia | reverse complement strand
ATCCAGCGGTTGCCCGCGACCCTTGTTAGATCGTCCTTCCATCGTGTGGCGGGACGTCCCACTCTGCGTTTTCCGGTAAATTAATTAATTATCAGTATTTATTAATATACAAGTTTAGGTAGTTTCTTCGTCTGCCGTTTCTTATTACGAGAGATAGCACAACCCAAACCGGTAGTGATATTGTTATATTAATTGAATTCAGCCAGGGACATGCATAAGTTCGTTAAGTTGTTGATGTAACCCTACATTAAATACTTTCTATTTATAAAAAGTAAATCTGGCAAAACAAACTGAAAAGCGTGTTTTCGAATAGTGACAGAAAAATAATGAGTTTGCCGGAAAATAACAACCAATTTCTAGCACAATATTATATGGCACTCCTTGTACAATATTTTAGCTTTGAATACATTTTTGCCATGACAATAAATAACACAGCTATTACCAATTAATACATGTCCTTAGAATATTATACACGTGCTTATATTTAATATATAAAAAACTTGATATACATCACAAGTACTTTTTTCCTACCCAATTTACTACAGTACAGTAGTGTCTTACTATACAGCTACAGAGACGGCTTTAAAACTATATTTTGTGTGCTTTTATCTAAGAAACTCGTCAAAGGTGTTTCACAGAAATGTGAATCAGATATTATTCTGGTTCTTTTTAAATAGCACACGAAAAAATATCTTCAAAAGGCAAGGTCGTCATTTGAAAACGTGTCGATTTCAACCTACCAGGCAATAATAAAGTGATGAAAGGTAAAAAGATGAATGTTTCAAGAAAGGCAAAGTAGATAAGAAGCTATTAACCGTCTCCATTAATCCAAACAATAATCTCCAAGAGAATTAATGGTTGCCATATTTAGGCAGCCATCGCCCATCGCTGTTTAATTTACGTTCATTTTAAGGGACTCTTAGGGAAATTAAAAGCTCAGCAAACAGCTAGAGTTTAATCGTGGATAAAGTAAGGGGACTGTCGACATAACAAGCTAAGTATGTTGTCATTGCATCTCGTTATACCTTGTTTTAGAATCGCTAATGGATGGAATGTTTTTATCTTTTTTGTGAGAATCTTTATATATTAATTGATATGTAAAACAAAAAAGGAGGTCAGCAATGCGAAATATGTTGATTTTATTGATTACAGGGAAAAGGAACAGGCGTGTTTTCTTTATGGTGAGACGTTACCGCCGCTCATGGCGAAAACGGTCTCTTAATTGTACACATATAAACCAATATAGCATATAAAGTAGTTATAACGTTTTAGTACTTGCATAGGATTAGTAAAATGCAACCATACAATTGTTTGTATGAATTCGTAGGTTTACCGAAGTCTGAAATATTTAAGAGCACACGTCTAGAAGCAAGTCACGCGCCGTTGGGCTAGTGATTTAAGAACGTCTAGATTCTAGACCAAGACATATTTCCTGCCTGACGACGTAGGCCAAGCTGTAACGATTCACTTCTCGAATCATTTATTTTGTAAGATACACGAGTTTTGTTGAACTAAGAACTAGGGCTTGTAACGAATGAAATTTATATTTAGTGAAATTCCTTCAGAAATTAAAGACCTTTAAGAGGATTATTTTTACTTAAGAGTTGAGCTAAATGTAAAAATTTTACTCATGTTGCCTTATTTTCGCAACGGTAAGATTAATAAATAAATAAAATAAATATATTATAATTTATTCCATATTTGGAAGAGTTTGACGATTGCTTTGGTTCTTTGGCCGGGCGAGAGGAAGAGCCATATTATAGCTTATGGTGATGCACTAATTGGACCGGCTTGTCCGTAATGATACCACGGACTCACAAAATACTAGCGTAAAATAATACTGTAGTGTTTCGCTGAATAAGTAAGTATATCGGAGGTAAAACAAGGTAAGCGCGGTTAAGACGCGGTTGTTCATGGGCGGCGATGATCTCTTTCCATAGAGGAGATCCACCTGTTCCCGCTATACCAAAAAACTGGTAGTAGTTTTGATGTAATGAGCAATGTATAGTACTTGTAATATTCCGCATTCCTCCCAGCATTGCAAGAATACTATAGCCTTCTATCAATAACCATTGGAACACAGTTTGGGTCAGTTTAACGAGGTATTCGAGACACGTACGCGAGGCATCTTGGTGGGGCGCTTTAGCCTTCATCTGAAATACAGTGCGAACGCTTCTAAGAATACGTTCTGGGTTTGTGTCGTGGTAAGTGTTAGATGCAATTAGCTCATAAATGTCGTCCGGTAGACGGTAAAGAAGACGATATTTATTTTATTTCTTTGTTCTTTAGAAAATTGTTCAGGAAGTGTATGCCGGATATAGTGAAACAGGTAAAATTATAACTTTTTACAGGTATTGCAATGACAGTAATATTGTGATAATTTCATTATTTAATTAAAAAATAACATTCTGTAGTAATCTTTGAAGTAATGGCTCTTTTGAAAGCCTCGTAGTAGTCTAATAGGTCTACCATGAAGTGAGAGGTATCGGGTTCGAATCCCGGTGCGAACAATTATAAATTATAATTTAATTTTTAATTTATTCGGTCTCAGGAAGAGCTTGACAGTGGCCTGGCGAGTGTATTAATACTGTCACACCCATGAGGAGCCATGCTGAAGCATATGCGGCCGCATTAATTAGTGTGTGTCACAAAGTGATACCACGGCCTTTGTGGTATTTCGGTTAGTGAGTAAGAATATCGAAAGCCCTAAAAATGCTGCTTAAATGTAACAAATCCGAAAACACAACGAATACGCAGACAGTCCATGGGTGTCGATGTTTTCTTATTGTATAGGAAACCCGCTCCGTTGTTCGTTATACTAAAAAACGATATCTGACGTCACCTGGCGCCTCGGTGGCGCGTTGGTGCGGGGCCTTCCGCCCTCTGTCACGCATGGCTTGATGCGCGTAGGTGGCACATTGCCTATATAACAGAAACGCAGGCAGCGCAGGATTGCCCCAAAGTCCGCGAGAAGCTGCTAAGGCCTTATGCCAAAATGCGCTAGTTATTTAAAAAAAAACGGCTGGTGTACTCTGGCTCAAGCACTCGGACGTCACTTTCGTAGATATATATTAAATTTTAAACCCTTTCTGGTTCTTAAGGAATACATATAGGATTTCCATAAGGCTGTCATTGTTTTTATCGTAATATTGTCTTAACATATGTATTAATGTTATGATTTTATTAATTTAAAATATTACTCAAAGCCTAAACATTGTCTAATATTTTATAAATTTTTATACAACATACGGATTGAATTTAAAATTATTATGAAATAGCCAAACACTTGAGATTCGTATGTGGAGTAAAATCTGCCCCAGTATTTTATTAAACTAATTTTTAATAAAGAAATCTTGGCCTCACTCCAGAAATATTTAGTTAAAAACCCACCTAATTGAGGCATGCAAATAGAGAAATTAAGAACGGTTAATATTTTTAATTTAATAGTTGGAATAACTACGCTTCTAAAATTAAATACAAAACGTTGTGAGTGCATTATAAATTGTTTCAAATGTCTTTTGAAATCTATTTACAATATTCATTACGAAGATTAATAAGATCTTTATATGAGCTATCGAATAAATACTAGTAGTTCAAACTAAATTTTCCATAAGGAAAATATATCATATGTTTGAGGAACCTAAACATAAAATTCATGCAAAAGAGTTAATTATGTTTGCGGTTAAAACTGAAAGCTTTGAAAGTCGGACGCATCCGTAACCTAGCTGTATCTAAGGGTACTGCATCTGCATGTACAGTGGAATTATCTTAGAAGAGCCTCCAATTCAATTTCTCATTTTTAAATAAAAAATATATACATAGGTGTAGAACTTTGCTCTCGCCGTCTTATAGTAGATGGCTATAGCAGTAAATGTTAGTCAAAATAAATAGATCGTAGATGTCATACAATAAGCTTATGTATTTAACATGTATCGCAATATATAACTACAAATTGGTTTTGGATACTTTAAATTATCCATAAAACCTTTTTTATTGTAACTATACCACCATTTTATTGTTTTAAATAATTATAGAAATTAAGATTTCAGGTTGTATAGCGTTATTTGGGGTGTAAGATATAATTATTATTACATTGATGAAACCTTAAGTCCTATGAGCCTAAATTATACATGGTAAATTTAATATTGCGGTTGTATTCCTATCACGTACGCTGTCTTGCCATCTGGACTGTAACACTCCGTATCAGTTTGTTTCCAACTGCACTAGTTTTAACTCTTATTCCATACGTGACTCTCTTGCTAAATGATATTTGATATAAGTTCATTGTTGTTATGAAATTTTCAGTATCATGTCAGCTGAGTTGTTAGCGAGTGCTTTGGACAGGTTAATTTTATCTAAGGCTTTTATTATGTGCACAATTTTCTCGATGTAATTTATATCTTTTGTCATTATGAAAACTTAATTATAAGTTTCAAATAGTAAATGATGCAATAATAATTAACGTAAATAAGAAATGTCTAGCGAAAAATTTAGTTATATTTACCAGGCAAAACTTTTACATTTCATATTTTTATTATCTGTAGAGATTATATGTAGAGAGTATATAGAAGTATGGGCATTATCATTTCAGCCGTAGGACATTCACTGCTGGACATAGACCTCCCCATTGGATCTCTATGCATACCTGACGAAGGCAACCTGCATCCAGTGTCTTCCGGCGATCTTTATAAGGTCGTCTGCCCACCTTGTGGGTCGACGTCCTACGCTGCGATTGCTAGTCAGTGGTCTCCACTCTAACACTTTTCGACCTCTTCCCATTCCTACTTTAGCTTCCTAATTTGGCGGGCTATGATTCCAACTTAACAATAATTATAAAAAAAGGTTTCATATATGTAAATATATTATATAATATAATATTATTATATGTAAAAATATAAATATGTATATATGTATAAATAGGTTATAATTGTAATGATTGACATTATAATAGTAAATATTTATTAGATTTTCAGCTATTATAATTTAAAAATAATAATTATGTAGTATTGTTATATTTTATTACCATAAATTATAAAAGTATTTATGACTATCTTTTATAGATGAGAAGTTATTAATCATGTTAGTAATTAATAAAAATGAACTAATTGGTTTTGTAATAAAAATCATTTAATACACAATATAATTTGACAGTTTGATCTAATTACTGGACACAGAAAATAATATAGGTAAAAACTCTAAATGTTAATACTCTCCCGCATGCGTATGTTAAAAAGTTAACAAGAAATCAAAAATATAAGTCAAAGAGATGCACGCGAAAAATTTAGAATCGAAATTGGGAAAAAAACTGACGAAAATTGCCTTCGGGCCTAACAAAGTCAAGCTAAAAGTTAGGCCCGTTACAGGCACCCAGTTGCTATCCGAGTTTTTAATTTTATTCCGCAGCCACTTGCGGGAAACCTCGTTACAACTTTAAATTGGCATTTCTCGGAGTAATAGTTAGACGCCATTGGACAACTTCCTCTGTCTCCTTCACTTGCTAATTCTTATTTAAAATGTATCTTGCTGGAGCGTTTGACACTAGCTAAGCGCTGAATTTTACATGTGCACAAAGTTACTAAGCTTTGGAGAGACTACGTTCAGTTCTGGTGTTTTCAAAACTGTATTATTTTGTAATAGACCAGCCTTTTTTAACATTTTTGATGATGGACAGAAGAATATTTGACGGTACCCTAAAGTATAATAAAAATGTATGTTTGTACTAAAATATCTTTATTAATATTCGTAATATGAGCAAAATTTTCAGCTACGCATTATGACTCGTTGTGCCAACAAATAATGCACTTTGAGTATTCCTGTCATTTACTATATACAGCATACTCATCGCGAAACTCATCGGAGGCCTTTAAAAACTCCGCTTAAGTGGTGTAAAAAGCCGACAACACAATCAATGCGCGAACTATGGCGCGGTTGTCCATGGGTGGTGGTGTTCTTTTAGCATATAGGAGACCCACCGGCTCCGAAGGTTAGAAAATAAAATAAGGAGTTACCTATTATATAACAAACTATGTGATTTTTAATGAATTAAGGATGTATCATTAATAAATCATTCATACGTCATTGATTTATATTACATAAAAGCCGGCAACGACCCGCGGCTTTGCAAGGTGTGTACGGAGGATCGCTTGCCCTAGTTTAGCCTCCTGCTCGCTTGCCATCAATTTTACATAAAAAAATATTTTTAAACGTGTATTATAAGTAAATATATGCATTATGTAAAAAAATATTAAATTGTCGATACTACATGTATTTCTATTTGAATTTTTTTTCAGACTTGTTATTTTATATGTAACAGTATTGATTAAATTGGGCTACGCTAGGTTTTCCATATATTTAGATGTTCGCTAGGGTGAGGGTGCATTGTGAACATTTAAATCCTTATCATACTAAATGATTTTACAGAATCTAGGTATTAAATATATTTCTAAAAAGATGAACACTTAAGCATATATACTTTCAACCGAAGGAAACCTGAATAGCTACCAGCCACTTAAGTAACAAAGTTACCATCTCTAAAGTGTAATTTATAATAATACCCATTAGCGTTTCATAAAGTAATATATCCCATTAAAACTCTTCGCATTATAAGAGCTACAGTGAGGTCTATGTAAAGAATGTTTAGCATAAAATGCACTTTTTAAGACACCCCTCATATTTACGCCCTCAGCAAAATTCACAAGTTCTCCTGAATAATAATAGAAAACTGCGCACCTCAATTTTTTGAACAAATTTAGAAACAGTGCATAATTTAAACTTTTCTGCAGTCTTGTTGATTAAGTATTGAATGTAATTGGAATGAAATATTCTCTTTCTTTGCATTTTATAAAATTTTAAATGGTTCAAGTGATTAGTCAAAGACATATAGACAATACTGTATAAATAATTAATCAATTTATTTGATTTTGATTCAATTTGTTTAATAGAACGTTGTTTTATCATTGGTGAGTTTGTGTTGAATCAAGAGAAGTATTGATTAGTTTAAATCTGCTTAAAATTATAGGATTACCTTAAGATGATGGAAGCTATATATATATTCTGATAATATTAGTTTAATACTACGAATATTCTATATCTCATTAACCACAGTATATTAGTTAATATTGCATGTGAAAATTAGTGATTTTGACTACATTAAACTGATAGGTAAGGCTTTACTTTGAAAACTTAACATCTTAACTAACATTCGTTTGTACCACACAAAGAGATTTGTCTTATATTAAAATTGATCAAAAATTTAAATTACTTTCATCAGCTATAACTATATCGTAGGTAAATATAACTTTTACAAGAATAATCGTCTCCTTAAACAGAACAGGACTTGAAGTTTCAGCTCATTGAATATTGAAATAGTTTGTGAATAAAGATCTCGAGATGTTTAACTTTTCTTTCTTCCTTCAAAGAAAGGTTTTTTTCCAACAGCAATCAAAGTTTATATCTAGATACCTTTAAAGAAATAAAAAGAATCAGTAAGAATATATTAAAAAACAGAATGTATCCAGATGTTCGATTGGAGAAATTTTATTTATGTAGTGTTCTAGTACTTTTAATTAATTTTAATAATTTTTATCAATAAAACATCGTTTTCATTTTCAGAGTTTATTAAAAGATATTTAATTTAATATATTTTTAAAGTAACATATGTACAAATACAAATAATATTAACTAAACTCGTCGTGATTTTTTATTTTTATATTACAATATACAACAATATACTTAAGTTTTTGAGAGCCTTGTAGCTAAGTGCTTTAATAAGGTTCGAATCCCGATCCGGACAATTATAATTTAATTTATAATTTATTCGGTCTCTGGAAGGGCTTGACTGTGCCCGGGCGAGTGTCATAATATTGTCGCACCCGTGGGCGGGCGGACGCATTAATTGGGCAAGCTCGTCTGAAATGATACCACGGGTTCGCAGAATACTCAGCGTGAAACGGTACTTGCATTGTGTTTCGTAGAGTAAGGGAGGAGGATATCGGAGGTTCTTAAAAAAATGCCGCTTAAGTGGCGTAAAAAGTCGGCAACATAACCAATACGCGGTCTGTGACGCAGTTGTCCATGAGTGGCGATGTTCTCTTACCATAAAGAAGACCCACCTGCTCCGTTGTCCGCTATAGCATAAATGATAAAAAAATAATAAATATTAATGGACTTTCTAACCCATCTTAGGTAAAATAAAGTAGTTAAAACCTTCATTAAAAACACTATTAAAAATTGGCATAAGCGTGGAAAACAACAGAAAGTAAAATAAGCCACAATTTCTAGTCAAAACAAAGCTGACCGCAGCCATATTTCATCGATGTTATGTGCGAAATATTACATTATGCAAATGAGGTGTACATTAAGCATCGTGCCGACTTGAATATTTAAACCGCAAATGAATCGCTCGTAGCAGAGCCTAACGGGGATAAAATTCACCGAACGAACGTAACTAGAGATCATAATTTTTGGAAAAAAGGTCCTTTCGGTTTGCTCTACGTGCCTCGTTTACAAATAACTGACTTTAAATTGATGCTGTGTGCGTTGATTGCTGTTCGATGGCGATTCCGCGGGAACGCGGTAATAATCATTTTTAATGTACTTATAAATTGGATTTCATTTTGTTTTTGTACAAAACTTTAGAGTACAAAGCAGTGATCTAAGGTAAGGAATTTAGAATTCAAATTCAAAGAATATTTATTCATCGTAAGATATTTTACATATCAATTGAGATCGTCATTACATTTCATTTTGCAACCGCGTGGTTAACGTCAAAAAAGTTACTTAAAAGTTTAGTGCCGTTTCCAAGTCGGAGAGCAGAAGAAGCGGCTACAAACTGTACAACGTATATTCCACTTATTACATCAACTGACAAACTACGACACCTCGAGAGCCTTTTTAGAGCCTCGTTACTAAGTGGTTTTATATGTCTATCATGAAGCGAGAGGTATCGGGTTTGAAGCCCGGCTGTGCGAGTGTCTTAAATCTGTTGCACCATGCTGCCATGCTGAAGCATATGCTGACGTACTTATTAGGCTGGTTCGTCTGAAGTGATATCACGGACTCAGAGAACACCAGTGTGAATACTTGCATTATGTTTCGCCGAATGAATGTGGATATCGGAAGCCCGTGAAGTTATACCGTTCAATACAAGTCGGCAACATAACCAAAGCACGGTTTTGGTGCGGCTATTCATGCATTGATCTCTTACCACACAGGAATTTTACCTACTCCGTTGCTTAGTGTATAATAAAAAAATATTTAAAACGAAGAAGTAAGTAAGTGGACCAGTATGTAAAAAGCATATAATGCAATTTAGTAGACAAGAAAGAAGAAAACGATTTATTGGTTGCCAATATTTTACCAAATATCTCTTTGAAGCGAAATTAATTTGAAAATCTGAAGTTTTGCCAAACGTGAAACCGGCGAACGGAATGCGGATAGCATAATCGTTTAGATGTCAGGCGACTTGCAAAGTGAACGTAATACAAATTGCAATTTGTACAGCATCATTGCCATTACCAGCCATCAAAGAACTCATTCAGCTCTATTTCAATAAACAACTTGTGTATGAATGCCATGAATGCTATTTTTTAATGAGGTTAAGATCAATTCAAGATGTGTATGGCGATATAGTCTTATTGTATGTGACGATATACGATTGAATACTGCCCATTCATCTGATTTATGATGGAAGTCAAGCTTATATGAATAGTTTTTATGGAAATAGGGGGACAATCAGCAGGAGATTCACTTAGGATAAGCGATGTTCTGCTCAGCGATACCTTCAGTCCTTGCTGAGTCGTGGGTGCGTTGTTGGCTTTTAAGGGATTGATAAGGTCTTTTTTCAGTACTAATGGTTTAGAATTTCATAATTTATCTTGTTGTTTAGAATGTAAACCTAACGTATTTTATTTTAATATACTTTTGTTTAAATTATTGATAATTTTTATTAAATTTTGTGTATTGAGCGTTTTCACTTAATAAATTTGTAATTAACATCGGATTGTAGTATTTTGTTTTAAAATTCGGTCGCCTCTTAAATTTTTTATTAATAGTTATAATTAAATAATAATAATTTAATTATAACTATTAATAAAAATTAATAGTTATAAAAAATTAAATAATAATTATTTAATTATCGTTATAATTAACGAATACATATTTTTATATTTATCAATAAACGTGGTAATTTATAAATAACGCATTTTTGGATATTGTACACGTAAAAGTAACAATTTTTTTAGATGAATTGAAAACTCAAAATATTACTATATATAGTATCACTTCGATGTCGTTTCAGAAGTGGGCGTTTATAAGGCTTTTTACAAAAGAAAATGCCTTGAGGATATTTAAAAACAGCGCGTACCTACCCCTAAGAAGCCGGCAACGCAACTAAGGCTCAGTAGGGGCTGGGAATGTCCATGGGCGGAGAACAGTTTATCTTAAGTGAGCCTCCTGCTCGTTTGCGTCCCGACTTTATTAAAAAATAGTAGTTTCTGTTTAAACGCATCTGAAAAGTCTTCGTTAATACAGTTTTTGTGAAATAAAATCGAAAAACCCTTTGAAATATTTCCAGCATAACTGTATTACGTGTTTCAGTATTTTCAAAGAGCCGATACAAGTGCAAACTATAAATTATTTTGCTTTGACTAACGTACCGAGGGGAATATTTACGATTGCCACGATACGACAGCTTACTGTTTTTGAGAACCGCCAGGGTGTGTCAATGATGTAGTGGTGGTCGCAAAGCGCTCATATATCTATACTAAGAGATAAAGTTTGTGAGTTTGTGACGTTACAGGGACTAATCTTTAGATATACTGAACTTATCCTTATTATTTCACCCGTGGGAGAGCCATGCTGAAGCATATGCTGACGTACTAATTGGGTCGGCTCGTCCGATGTGATACCACAAGCTCACAGAATACTCAGCGTGAAACGGTACTTGTATTGTGTTTTGCAAAGTGAGTAAGCATATCAGAAGCCCTTAAAAGTGCACTTTAAGCGGCGTAAAAAGCCGGCAACACAACCGATGCGCGGGTATTCATCGGCGGCTGTGTTGTCTTACCATATAGAAGAGCCACCTGCTCCGTTGTACGATATAGAATAAAAAAAATAAATTAAAAATTGCCACAATATTTGCAACATGAAAATATACAACCTGAAAGATCAAAAAGTTTTTAGGGATTGACAGGTTGAAGTAAAAATATTACTTACGAAAATTACCTTAATGATTAGAGATATATGATTGAGTCCTAGAGTAAATTTGTGGAGCTTGATAATTCCTATAAAAATCTGTAAACCATATATACCTATCTAATTTTTCATTTAAATCTTATATGTCTCTGGTATGTTTATAATAATGCACTTATTATGACAAGAATTATGATGGTAACGTATGGTGATTCCAAGTGAGTTTATTTTTTTTTGGTATATATATTGACAACGGAGCAGGTGGGTCGCACATATGGTAAAAGAATACCACATCTACTAAGATTACCAAGAATATATCTGAGAAAGCTTTTGAAATTATATCGCTCAGACGGCGAAAACAGCCGGCAACGCAACTAAAGTGCTGATTATGGCACGGTTGTAAATGGGTGGCATTGGTCTCTTACCATAGAGAAGACCCGCTTGTTCAGTTGCCCGCTATACGTAAAGTTCTATTAAAATATTTAATAGTTCTAGGTTTTAAAACTTGAATTCTCGTTAGAAAATAGTTTGAAATTTGAAACTATTTTCCTAAAGTCAATATAATTTCCATGGTCTATTAACGCTTGTGGTATTATTCTATTAAGTTTCAATTCATCAGCTAACATCAGAATAAAGACTTTAATAATTAATTATAAGTGTTGAGCGTAATGGGGGTTCTTTGATGGAAACTAAGGAATTTGCATATAAAGTCCTTTCGGGTTTTGCATCAGACACTTGACAGTTTAAGGGAACTGAACTTTTCGAGAAGAGTTTTCATTTTAGAGCTGTTAATTAGGAATTTAATAATCCTGTTAAGTTGTTCGGTGAAGAATTTTAAAAACATATATTTTTTTTAAATATGGCTGTTAAAATCATCTCAATTATGCTTTTTTTATAGTACAGCGGACAACGGAGCAGGTGGGTCTCTTGTATGGTAAGAAAACACCGCCGAGCATGGACAACCGCACATGGCATATAATCTACGCATTGGTTGTGTTTCTGGATTTTCACGCCACTTAAGCGCCACTTTTAAGGGCTTCAGATATCCTCACTCACTCTGTGAAATACAATACAAGTATCGTTTCACGTTGAGTATTATGTGAGCCCGTGGTATCACTTCGGACGATTCGGCTCCATTAGTTCGTCAGCATATGCTTCAGCATGGCTTTCCGACAGGAAAATTGAGAATTTGTTCAAAGTCTGTTTATTATTAAAATACAAATTTAAAAATTTATTAATATACATGTTAGAAGAATAGATTTTCTCTAGTAGAAAGTCTAGTCTTTTGTGCAATTTCATTGAATTTTATTTTATAGAATACGTTTATTGTCAGAATATTAGTATTTACTATGATCGAATTATCATGAAGATAGCTAGTGAGCGATTCTAATCCTAAGTACCTATTTAATGTAGCCACTAATATAATTATATCATACAAATTTATATTACTTACCCGAGCAAATAGAGTACAACAGTTTGCATAGATATTCCTATTTACCATCAGCAAAAGTGCGAGAACATTGTCGCATTGCAATCATTTAGTGATTTGTAAATGTTTACGAACAAGTTTATTGCCCTTTGCCACGCGAACAGCGGAACTCGGCTATACTCAGCGAGATCCCATAGAGATTGCAAGGTGCTGCGGTATGAATATGAGTCGGTACTTAACATAATTATGGTACGGATACTTCAGATTTATGAGACCCTGGTACACCGTAAATTATTCATACATTTTTCGATAAAAATACAAGCTAGGCATAACGTAATTTTATATGAAATAAAACTTCAAAATGTTAAATTACAATATATAAGACAGGCGAGGCAATGTACAATTCGAGCGGTGGGTGAAAAGTTATCAATTCAAAATTGGCTCGTAAACGATCAGGCACGTGATATAAACAACACGTCAGCAAAAAAGCTTACGCCACTCAGTGGCAAAACAATTTGCAATAGAAAGTTTAGTATAACTTAAACAGAGCGGGAGGAACGTTTAATGAAATCTGCATAAGTCCTCGGAACAACAAAGAACGCGGAGACGCAGTCTGCATTTCATTGGTGAAAAATATGAGGAGAGCCGAGAAAATAAAACGGAACCGACTATACAGCTGGGCGGGGCGCAATCAACATCTCATTAGTGAGACCTTAAATTCCCTTGTCTCGAGAGACCTACGGCAATTTGAGGTAGTGAGTAATTCAATTCACTATTTGCTGGCTATATTTTTGGATTACAGGGATATTAGATTTAATAATACGCTTTGAATATTTCTATCGGGATCAGGGATTAGAGGAGGGATTATCTTTTTCCTTTTAATATAAAGAACCGTAACAAACCTCTAAGCTTATAATCGCAAATAATCTTTTTTATACGGTCTGCTTTTCGTCTTCAATTCTGGAAACAATCAGGATATTTCCTTTATAACCATGGCAACTTATCACGTATATCAATAAAAAAGTGGCTAATCATTCGAAACTAATAAACTTAAGTTCATAGCAACCAGCCCATACCACGAAGACTGTAGCAGATCTCTTTCTGATATATAAATATTAGCTATTTAGTTGATAAACGACGTTGAATTTATCCATCATTAGTATTGAAAATCGTCATTAAAGTTGGTAGTAAAAATGGAATGAACGTCAATCGAGAATAAATTGAGTCAGTGGAAGTTTAATGAGCTCCGGTGGAAGCCAGCAGAACAATTTGCCTGTATCGCGAGATGGATAACATTCTCGACCGATTTATTGCTTTCGAATTGCGGAATATTATCCAAACTTATCCCATTTCAATATTCTGATTTCATAATTATCTGAATAACATGGGAAAGTTATGATATATTTATAATAATAAATACTGATTGTATATAAAAGATGGCAGTTATTTCATCTAGGAAAAATATAGACCGTTACTAGAGGAATGATTATATGAATTAAAGCATAATAGATTTAACCAAATAACACGAAACTGTTTAGCGCTCTTTGTGAATAAGTTTTTTTTATGTAAAATGACTGATTTCATATTTTTACTGATACTTGAGAATATCTTGTTTATCAAGGTTTTTTTTGATTTTTGATTATAATAGAATATATTTTAACAAATAATTGTCATTTTTTGTAAAAGTTAGAAAAAGGTAAAACTATTTTATAAAATATAAAGAGAGGAAGGTATTTTTTTATAAAAGTAGTTGCTATCCGCTGCGCCAATCTCAAGAATGAAATAACCCTAAAATATTCACAAAAGAGTAGCCTGACATCCCTTCATTCAACTTCCCGTACTCACACGGGCTTACAGTTCCAATCTCAGTAATGTGATATGACCCCTGTATCGTATACCCTTGGAAAATGGGAAAAGGTTTCGTTGAACGTAATTCCATTTCTACAAAACTATGTATTAAAAAAGTAGAAGTTGCACTTCTGTGAAATCTTTTATATACCTATGTATTACTGAAAAAAAAGCGCTACTCACTATTACTAAATTAGAACAGGCCGGCAACGCACCCACAGCTTTGAATGGGTTTGGGGTGTCCACGGGCGGAGGATCGCTTGTCCTAGGTGTGATCTTCCTGCTCGTTTACCACCAGTTTTATAAAAAAAAGAAATAATAGTATCTGTACCATCTATTTAGCTATACACAAAAATGACTAAGTAATATATTTAATCTCCTACTAAAAATAGGTAATAGATATGTCCTACCATAAAGAAGAGTTCTTTGTCTGTCCTGTTTATATGTCGTTTGGGATTCAAAAGTTAATACTTCTATTTTCATAATATATACTATTAACATACTATTAAAATATTAAGTATTTAATTATATATGTACTTATATTACTATTAACATACCAGAATATTAACATACAAAAGATTAAATAAAATAAACTCGTGAGAGTTTCTTGAATGTTCCTAGATCTGGCCCTGTTTGTGAACAGTCTGTAACTTTAGTTCTTAAGACATTCATAAGTTTCTATGAGGTTTAATCTGAAATGAAGATGATTTAGGAGAGTAATATTTAATTCAGTAACAGAAAATGAAATATGAAAGTTTGTATGAACATTTATTTGCTATTGAAAATTGCGAAAACTTTTTATGTAGGTGCGTTATTTTACAAAGAGATTTTGTATTTTTCACATGTCCAACGATATCAAAAATAAATGATCATGTCTATATTTCATTCATACTTTTTTGCTTCATTATTATCTTAATTTTCCTATGAAAAAATGTATCTCGAAACAGAATATATAAATAACATTAGAAACAATATAATTTTATTTATCCGTCCATACTTCATTGTTATAGCGCTTCAGATTAATTTAATAAAGTTCAAAGCGTTCCAATACGTTACCGACTTTAAAACATTAAATTTAAAACAATGAAAGGAAACTCAAAACAGTTAATTTAAACATTGACTGTAGCGACCATCTGTTCGCCAATTAGCGAATAACGGGTCAGCTCATTAAATTACTTTGCGTGAGTTCTGCTACCCTGTAAAGTGCTTTTTCCTTGTGTGCCTAATTTATATATCCCTTCTAATGTTATTCCAATATATCAATATATAAAAAACAATATCGTTTTTAGTTTTAATTTTATAAATCATTACGGACTCACACATCCAAACCAAATATGCTTTGTATGCACTATTTAGTACATGGCACGCGCAGTTTAAACAAAATCTAACGAACGGATATTTATTTATCACATTTTTTGTAACAAATGAATTAAAAATGTGGCGAATGATTTTGTTAATGGGGATTTTGCTATTAAATTGATTCGTTGTATACACCGGTAAGCTGGTTTTAACATAATATATATTTCAGTTATTAAAGTTCTATTCATATAAACGAATTTATAAATATTTTACTTTATCAGCAGTTAAAAAAATAAAACTCCATAAAATATAGCTATGAAAAGAATATTTATGTTATCTGCACATTTTTCTCTCTATTCAAACTGAAACAATCTGAGAGGCCTAACGGATTATTTGAAAACAATCACGATCAGATTGCGAGCGACTATCATCATATTTCATCACGTACCTCACGTATTGCTTTTGCACACACAATTTGCCTCAATATTGTAAGTGATGTCGGGATGTTGTCCCAAAGGCGGTACAAATATAAGATATCGATATTATCTTGCCATATAAGAAAGCCTATCTCTTCCAAGCATTTGACATGATAAAAAATATGCATTTCATTTGCATAGGGATATATTATCGTCACTCTTACAAAGATAATATAAAGATAATTTATTTCAATCAATGAAAAACTTATAAAAATGTTAAAGATTATTTTAAATAAAAAATAATAAACTATGTGAGTATGTATAAACGTAATGACATCAAATATGGCGGAATTCTCACCATTAACCTCATTTGGCAATTCAGGATTCACACTAAAAAGTTTTGTCGATAATTTATTAAAAAAAAATTGTATACCGGGCCACGAAGCAGGTAGATCTACTCTATGATAAGAGATCACTACTGCCTATAACTAAACACCCTACAATCTAAGTTTTGGTTGTGTAGCTGGCTTTTTACGCCGCTTGAATGGAATAATGTTAAAGCATTCCAACATCCTCTCGCACTCAACAAAATACAAGTTATTAGTTCATTTATTTGTTATTTTTTAACAAATTGTACTATGTACCATGAACAATAAATGTTTGTTCATGGCCCATAATTAAATAATCACTTAATTAAATAATCACCATTCATTCGTAAATTCAGCCTTCGGTCGTCCACTGCTGGACATATGCCTCCTCTTCGAACCTCCATGTATACCTATCGGAGGAGACTTGCGTCCAGCGGCTACCAGCGATCTTTATAAGGTCGTCTGTTCACCTGGAGTGTATCCGTCCGCCGCTGCAATTAAATAATACAAGAGGAGAATAAAATCCTGTTTCTATAGCCACAATGGTTATTCATGGGCGGCGGTGTTCTCTTACCATATTTCATATACCCTGCTCTGTTGTCCGCAATAGAATAAAAAAATAATAAAAAATAACCCCTCGCAAAATAATGAGGACGAGTTGCGGAAACCAGCCCGTCTTACAATTACAAATAACATAATCTGTTGCAATAAAACCATACAGTATCAATATCCAGTTCTATAAATAGAAGTTCATATTTTATTAATTCAGGTCTCGAGATGTTAATTTCTCAACCGGGGGATCTCCAGACGCCAATTTAACTAGTGATATTTTATTCATTGTCTGACTGGCTAGTACGTAATGACTCCACTTTCATCTCGAATATCTTTACAGATATTACATTTTTATGCTATGATAGGACTGAAATAAAATAAGCTTTATCAATTTTTTTTATTAAATCTCTTTGTAGCGTTTAAAGTTTATATAAGTGTTCTGAGAGAACATAAATGAAATTTATTATTAGACATTCAATACGGAATTTACATATCATAATATTTGGGCAAATAAATACACAAATATGTCTACCATGACCAAACTGAAACGATTGAGTTCATAAGGAATTGTTTGAATTGTAAACAGTTTCCCTTAACAAAATATCTTTTTTATTGGGTGACGGGCGGGTAAAACTACGCCACTTTGGTTAACCGCACTTTGGTTCTGCCGGTTTGAATTGAGTGTTATAAATTCACGGTCTTCCGATATCCTCATTTTCTTAACGAAACACAGAATACAGAATATATATATATATATGTGTGTATGTTTCAGGCTGGTATTCCGTAAGCTCGTGGTATCACAAGGCGTAGTCGGCCCAATAGGTGAGTCATTATTTGCTTTAGCATATCTTTTTTTCGGATAAAACAGTGTTAAAACACTCAGCCACTCTCAAGGCCTTCCAAAGGCCAAAAAATTATAATTTTCCTCTGACCTGAGATAGAACCTGTTATCTCTGATTTCACGATAGCTTACTAGTCCGCTCGTGCACTAGTGAAAAGAAAATGCGTAGAAAAATCACAAATGTTTGAAAGTACTTCAGTTACATACCGCTATGAAAGCAAATCCAACATTATAAGTCATAAGTACTAATAAAAGTGCTAGTGAAGAATGAAAGGTGGGCTATTACTATGCGCTATTATTATAGAGCTATGTAAGAGACAATGAGAGCATTTTATTACTGGTTTCATCTTCCCATGGGAGAGCATACTGAAGTATAAACTGACGAACTAATTGCGCCGGCTCGTCCATACCACAGGCTTACAGAACACCAGCGTGGAACAGTACATGTGCTATATTTCACTCGGTGAGTGAAGATATCGGAGGCGCTAAAATTATTAAACCAAGTGGCGTAAAAAACCGACAACACAAGCAAAGCGACGGTTATGGCATGGTTGTCAATTGGCGGTGGTGATCTCTTAATATAGAGAGACCCGCTTGCTCAAATGTCCATAATAAAAACATCAAAGACGTTAGCAAAATTTATCAAGGATTTTATTTATAAGATGGTAGCTTAATTATAATCCTTTTTTTAATTTAATCTTGACTGACACTTGACTGCGGGTACTAAATAGAAAATAGGCTTCCTTAAACTTATCGTTAAGTGTAGAAATTGTAACGAGGGAAAAATGTGACTAGAATAAAAAAACAAATTGTGACATGGAAGCGTAGTGTTACCAATAGAAGGCTTATCTGACTATGAATTAGTCACCATTTTATTTTTTTTAGGACATCGCCTTTGACATTATTGGCTATGTTTAATATCTATGTTTAAAAGTTGCCTTTATGCCGTATACCTAGTAAAGGTATAAATTCCTGGAATATTAAAGTTAATCCTGTATTGTATATATAGTCTATAGCAGACAATGGAGTAGATGGATCTCCTATAGAGTAAGAGAACACCACCGCCCATGAACAACCGCGCCACAGTCCGTGCGTTGGTGGTGTTGCCAGATTTTTACGCTCCATAAACGGCATTTTTAAAGGCCTTCGATATGCTCACTCACTCTGCGAAACAAAGTACAAGTACCGTTTCACACTGAGTATTCTGTGAGCCCGTGGTATCACTTCAGACGAGTAGGCCCAATTAGTGTGTTATCATATGCTTCCATGGTCTTGATAATATCTATAAAAATCTTTGACAGGATAGATCCAACTTTCAAAATGTATATAACAAATTAACATTTGCCGAATTAAAAATTAAAAATTATCCTTCAAGAAATCTTAGAGATCTGCATTCATTAAATTTGAAATCACGTTTCAACAAAGATTTGAGTGCAAAACTTTCAATTTGTCGCAGTTGTAAACGAAACTCATTCCCACTTCAGTTAATTTACGATAAACAGTATAATCAATCGGGATTTCCGAGCTCATGAATAATTCGGGCTAAGTTTGTCCCTTGTCCGGCTATGGAGCTATTCACTAAACCAATTTGAGAGGAAAGAGAAACGTTATGTTTTAACATGTAACTATATACGAGTGTGACTCTTTCAAAGTTTCTGAACATTTCAAGTGTGTTCTCTTCAGGTTCTGTCACCACTCTGT
The DNA here is from genome assembly GCA_018230265.1 of Delias oraia. Classification (NCBI taxonomy): domain Eukaryota; kingdom Metazoa; phylum Arthropoda; class Insecta; order Lepidoptera; family Pieridae; genus Delias; species Delias oraia. Next base: position 1,879 of record DWCF01002970.1, on the reverse strand, counting down.
GGAACCAGCTGCTTGGACAGATAATTCCGAACAAACTTAAGAGCCTGATCGCACCAGCGACCCAACAGAAGCTGTGGTGACCATGGGCCTCCACCCATGAGTCTCCTGATCGTTTTTATTCTATAGCGGACAGCGGAGCATGCGAGTCTTCGGTATGGTAAGAGAACAACGCCGCCCCTGAACAGTCGCGTTACAGTTCGCGCATTGATTGTATAACCAATTCTTTACGCCGCTTAAGCGGAACATTTAGGGTCTCCTATATCCTCAATCACTCTGCAAAATAAAGTACAAGTACCGTTTCACGCTGTGAGCCCGTCACTTCAGACGAGCCGGCCCAAATAGTGCTTTTGCAATTGCTTCTGCATGGCTCTCCAAAGGGTGCATAATCGTTTATCTCCCAATTTTCATAAAAAAGAGTATTGAGATGTTTTTCGATCAACTACCATAGTTACTTTTAACAAAATTTTACAAATATAAATTAATTTTGCAGTTTTGATATGAATACCTAGGCCAATATTTTAAATGTTTTGTTTTGTATCATATGTTGTAATTCAGGTTTTATTTAGTATATCAAATCTTTTATTTTTTAACAATATACTAGTAGAATACAGACACTAATAATATGACAATAACCCCCCATGACAAGAATGCAGATAGTATACATATAAAAGATGAATTTTGCTTGTAGTGATTTGGAACAATCGTAATTAAAACACAACTGAGTTTCTCTGCAATCAAAGAAACGACATCTAATGCTTTTAATTTCCACGTCATTCCCAAATCACAATTTTTACAATCTCATTTCACAACAGACTACCATAATAACATACAGATACATAAAATAAGAAAATTATATTTTTCTTTACATATAGTTTCTATAAAAATTTTTTTGTCATAATTTTATTTGTGGTCAAATGTCAGGTTAAGTTTGACTTTTTTATCAACTATATTAAAACATTTTTGATATCGTTTGAAATAGATAGGTACGTTTTAGTGTATTTTCTATTTGTTTTATATATTTTCCGATTTATGAACTAAATACAATAGTTATATTAGATGTAAGAGGAAAAGTCTCATTTGTATGAGGTTTGGGGCATTTATCTAATACAACAATGGTATCTGCTTGAGTTCCCGCGAAGGCTATTAGAAGAGCAAAAAACCCTCATAATACAAAATAGGAGTAATGGCCTGTATGACTCCTGAGCAAACGAGAGTTTATTCGTGTTTTGAGAGCCAAACGATAGTGTTTCTGTTAAGGACACTCTTATTGGACGTACAAGAGTCATTATGTATATGAAATCCACAAAAATATTAACATTATAATTTAAACAACTTTGTAGTTATAAACCATGTTTCTTCAGTCATGAAATTTCAACAAAATATATTATTAATATATTTATGAGATAAGGCAGCAATTTGTTTCTCCGTTTGAAATTGTAAGAAATTTTGCAAAACTTTAATAGAATATGTAGAAGCTTTTATAAATTCAAGCAATTATAGATTTTGTTAAAAAGATGTAACTACGCTTACTCTAGGTATAATATGCCTTTCATTTCTTATTAAATTTTTGCTTTTAAAACTCGATAAAACCATCATATACAATTCTCGTCCTTTCGTATTAGGAGTGAGATACAGGAAATCTTAAAAGCACATAAAAGCAATACAGAAATAGCGTTTACTGAAAGACCTTATTAACGTCAGACACTTTCTTGGAAAAGTACATTGCAGTCTCAGTTTATACTCAATATATAAATTATATTATGTATTCATAATATGTAAAATGTAATATATAATCGTAATATTGTATAGTGAGCCGAATAAAACACAAAATAAGAAGGGAGAATGATTATTGCAATATTCCTCAATAAAATACTAGAAT
>DWCF01002969.1:0-21530 GCA_018230265.1 Delias oraia | reverse complement strand
GCGGGTGGGCGTCTTTGAGGGAGGCCTATGTCCAGCAGTGGACTTGAATGGGCTGATGATGATGATGATGATGATTACTAATAAATAAATATTTCAATTGCTCTTAAATTTTATATTAGCTGACAGCAGTGGACTTGAATGGGCTGATGATGAAGTTCTAGTGTCGCGGTGTTGTCACTCTTCCAAAATGATTCAATCAATTTTTATGACATTTTGTGAGCTTATCATATTGATCTGTGAATCATCAATCTGTGTTCAACCAAAGTACTTTCATTCTATCTAAAAAAGCATAGAAAAATGTAGACTTACATTTTTAGCCCTGCTACCACTGAATATAGATTCTTAATATAGATATATGTACTTTAATAATTTATATTGCAGAGCAATGTTTGCCGGGTCCATTTGTATTTCAATAAAAAATATTATATGTAGTATAGCTTAACTTAATTTGCAAATACAAAATACTTTTTTAAATATTAATCATTCAACTGATTTTACACTTTATTGCCAACAACATAGATGTCAATAAATAAGTATATGAAATATTTTTCTTGTTGTTTTTATTATAATTTTTGTGTTTCCAGCGTGAAGCAAGAGGATCGGTGACATTCAAGATTGTACCGTCGTACCGTTCCGCGCCGCCGCCGTGCGAGGTGAGAATTGCGTTATTTGTTTGTTTGTTACTCGGGCTGTGCGGAATGCGGTTGATTTTGACAAAAACTAACTTGAAAGTAGCCGTGTGTGATTGACTTCAGATGCGCTTTGACTTGTAGTTGAAAGTCGGCAAGCGCACACAAATTCAATAGTTTTTCCCTAATTGGTTGACTAAAAACATTTTGTTTTTGTTCCTAACTAGCTATTCCGGATAAAGCCTTCGCCGGTTCTAGTAAGTAGTATCGCTAATTATGTTGGTATATACGTTTGTTATGTTGGTATTTTACCGTCATCCGGGCATGGCTGAGCGTTTCCAACCCGTTTTTGTGCGCTTGTTGTCTTTGCCATAGCTTCATTCACATGTAACATTTCATCTATGTTATTCTCACCAACATTAGATCATTGTAGCACGTTAAATCACCAACACCTATACATAAATTGTATGTTTAAATAATAAAAATAAAACAGTTGATTCAAATAATCTCGATTTTTTACAGATTTTCGTACGAGCGCAATTCGATTACGACCCTCTGGAAGATGAGTTGATACCATGCGCTCAGGCGGGTATAGCATTCAGTACTGGAGATATTCTGCAAGTAAGTTATCTGTTAAACGGTGCCCTAATTGTCTTATATGTGAAACTCTTCGTGTTGCGGTTTTTTTATAAAAATAGGGAAGCAAACGAGCAGGTGGCTCATCTAGTGTAAGCGCTCTTTCGCCCATGGACACCTCGAGCCCTTGCTGAGACGCCAAAATAAATACCAATTTTTATGAAACATTTTTAGCATATCATGTAAGTCTGGGAACAGGCATTTTTTATATCCGTGAATGTTATGAATGATTTAACTCAAGTATTTATTTGAAATTCAGTATTGAAACATACATACAACCTTTTACGAACTACTATTTTAAAGACCATGTTAGAGTACTGAAATAATTTATATAGCAAAAAAACTTTTTCGGGGCATCTAGTGGCTACAGTAAATCAATAGATATATATTAATAAAATGGTGATAATAAACAAAACTTCGAAAACGACTCGACCAATTTGGTTTTTTAATGTTAACTTCCGTTAAGTTACAAGGAATGTGAAAATAGAAAAAAAGACAGTTTTTTTTTAATAGAAATTGTAGACAGGTTTGTAGTCCCATCTCTTTTATCTTAATAGAAATAAAAATGTTTCGATTGTTAAATATTTATAGGTACATTCAGAATTTTGTGATTCATTTATTTTTTCTATATTCTAGTCCTCCTGTTCGTTTGGTTTTAAGTTTTCATGGGGTTTCAAAAACTCAAATTTTCTAATAAATTGGCAAAATTTATTTTGAATTTCTAAGTCTGATGTTATGTAGCCTACTGTTAGTTTATAATGGCACATATATTGTCTTTTTTCAATAATTAATTTAACATAGTCAATAAATAATCGTATGATTTGCCTATTAGATAATATGTTCCCACTTTTTAGTTGTATTCGTATATTGTTCACTTTTTACAAAATTAATTTTTAAGTTTTTTATTTTTCAAATAAAATAATTTTTCATTAAAATTCTTTATTTTTATATTATATTAATTATTACATATGCCTTTCTATTTTTTTTAATATAATTATATTTTGTTTTTAAAATACATCAATTCCCAACTGTCAATCTTTATCAAGTCAAACTTCTCGTTCAAAGTCGAAATTTCAACAGAATATACAACATAAGTGATTAAATTTAAAGTTTCAAATCAATTAAGTAAAGTGATGTAAAGTTTGAAAGTTTTTGATAAAGCTATCCATATATTGCCTAATCTTATGAGGTAGCCTTTGATCGGACCCTAAACTATTATACCATACTGACTGATAAACTTTACGAATGTATCTTATAAACTCTGAAAGATTTTTGCCAAACGATGCATTTTGTATCGTTAAATAGGTTTTTAAGGCGTTTTTCAATTAAATATTTATTAATTACATTTTCTATAGATTTTCCATCAAGTGACTACAAAAGTCATACGAATTATACCCCATGTTCTTTTTTATATATTTTTTACGCGACTGTAAAACCAAATAACTCGACTTCCTAATCAATAGTAATAAAGAGGCAAGTATCTGTGTTTGTCTTTCATCTTTACGACTGAACTAATTTGATTCAAAGCAATTGAAATTTCTGATGCAATTTTATATAGAGTATCTACATTTTCTTGAAGTTGAAAATTTGAATAGTTTGGTTTTACATATATGTTTTCTTAAATTACTTAGCCCAGTAGTAGTTTATTAGTAATACCACTCATATATTATATAGACAACACTTTCAATGTGTGCTAAGTTATAAACAATTCGCGAACCATACAAAAGAAATACAGCAAGAATATACAGTCAAATCATTATTTTTATAGATCATCAGCAAGGATGATTCGCACTGGTGGCAAGCTCGGAAAGATGCGTCAGGCGGTTCAGCCGGTCTCATACCAAGTCCCGAATTGCAAGAGTGGAGAGCTGCTTGTGCGGCCGCTGAAAAGTCGAACACTGATCAAGGTTAGTTTTCGTTTAAAAACAAACGAGCAAAAGACTCTCCAAAAGCAATATCCGCATAATGCATATCCGCATTTACAGAATGCCTTTCAATCGCTAATAAACTAGTTCCATAAAAAAATCATTGTATTGTTTCTATTAGACTATATAAGATATTAACACTCTAGACCAGTGTTCCGCAAACTTATCGTGTTCAAAGTACATGTAGGAAAAGATATTTTTTTACAAAAATACAAAAATAAAATGAAAAAATACAGCATAAATAAAAAAAATCTTATTATGTATTATTATAATTATTAATCAACATATATTTATGAAGTACCAAAAAATTTAAACAAAAACCTGTCACTCATGCATTCGCCCGTGAAGTGTGACGCGGCACACATTTTGCGAATCACTGCTATAGACAATTGTTGCAGAATGAGATAATATAAACAATTTGACTAAAAAAATACAGTTTTTGTCAAGAAACGTAATTATTTAAATATTTTCGATATTTAAATCTTTTATACATATTACTTTCTTTAGTTTCAATTAAAACAGTAAATGGATAACACAATTATTATATAATTTTGATTTAATAAGAAATAAGAGTGGAGACTTCTCGAGTGTCGAGAGTTCTGCCACGCGATGGAAAGACGATCTCACGAAGGTCGCGGGCAACCGCTGGATCCAGATCGGTCAAGATCGCAACAGGTGGGCGTCTTTGGGGGGAGGCCTATGTCCTGCAGTGGACTTGAATAGGCTGATGATGTTGATTTGATGGTACACTACACTCATAATAATAATATCAACGAAAAAGTATGAAGTCATTCCTTTGATTGTATTTTTTTTATTCAAGCAGAATGAGAAGCAGGTGGGTCTCCTATATGGTACGAGAACACCTCCGCCCATGAACAACCATGCCACAGTCCACGCATTGGTTGTATCGCCGGCTTTTTTACACCGCTTAAGCGGCACTTTTAACGGCCTCTGATATCCTCACTCACTCTGCGAAACACAGTACAAGTACCATGTCACGCTGAGTATTCTGTGAGCCCGTGGAATCATTTTGCTGGATGAACCGGCCCAATTAGTGCGTTACCATATGCTTCAGCATGGCTCTCCCACGGGTGCGACTGTATTAAGAGACACTCGCCCGGCCACTGTCGAGCCCTTCCAGAGGCCGAATAAATTATAAATTAAATTATAATTGTCCGGACCGGGTTCGAACCCGATACCTCTCATGATAGACCTATTAAACAACTTAGCTACGGGGCTCTCAAAATAGCAAAGGCCTTTAAATTACATCCTGTTAAAAAAACTTGTCACTTTCCCTTCAAAAATTTTGTAGTTTTTTCTATACATTTTAGATAATAATTTCTTTGTTATACTTTATTTCTTTGCTGTACTGACAAATATAATAAAGACTGAATAGTTAAGGCAGCATTAAAAATAATTGCGATTGATATAATTATACCATTTTTATCAGTGAGTGAGTCAATGAATGACCTACGCGTTAATGTACGAAATTTTAGATTCCGATCATTGTATTCATAAATTTTCTAATATCATATGTGCTGTGTTAATGATCTTGAATAATTTAATTCACAAGCCAAATGCTGCAACAAGTTGTTCAAATATCAATGACCATAATGATGCCATCGACCAAATAATACATATACCGACATGTTTTTACGTCTTTTTCGCAAATCGGTTGTACGTAAAGAAAATGTTGCAACGAAGTCATTTCAAAGGATATGTAGGTAAATATGTAATGAAAATGTATTTATAAAGCTACATTCACTCTGTGCCTATTTAATTGGAATCTATTTATCTTTTTATATGAACGCCTTGACCGATTTGGTTATTTTTCCTTTATGTCCAGTATATAATTGTCAGAACAACGTTTGTATGATAGGGAAACTTCAGTTGAAATAAAAAACGCAGTTATTGATTAATCATAATTTATTTTTTTTAAACTTAGGTGACAACATAATTTATAAAAAGGCAAACCATCGGAGACGATATATATATCATACTACATATAGTAACAAAAATATTCGAAAGTGTTAAAGACAAATAATTTCGTTTTATGTAATTAGAACTCATAATAGTATTGGAATTTCATTTTTTCCGTTCCCACGTTACTATATGTTAAAATTCATGTATAATATTGTATTCGTGTGGGTATCGGACACTTTGATGCGGTTAAAATTCTCTGAAGTTGTATCGGCCAGAAAATTATACTTATTCATCACCTTACCATACGTTTTTAAATTGATATAGCTCTAATTAAGTAAATGTATAACTTTACTGTATATGAGTTATAACCAATTTTGTTTCGAATTTTATTTAATAAACTTTAAGAATACAAAAATCAAAACAGTGGTTTAATGAATAGATCTTTTTATATTACTTGTTATATGTAATGATCTTAAAAAAAAATTATGGAATAGCGGACAAGGGAGCAGGACGGTCTCCAATATTGTAAGGAACACCATTAGTGGGTCAGCATATACATCAGCATGGCTCTCCCACGGGTGCGATTAAGACACTCGCCCAGTCACTGCAAGCCCTTCCAGAGACTGAATAAATTATAAATTAAATTATTACTGTCCGGATGCGAACCCGATATCTCTCGCTTCATGGTACAACTTTTAAGACCATTATTAAGCTATGAGTAGTTTTCACTTTCTTATCGTCTATACTGTTCTTACTGTCTATTCTTTATAAGATTCAAAACAATTTTTTTTTCAAATCTCTAGTGAAAAAAGCTAACCATAAACTTTATGTATCAAATATATTTTATTCCTCGTTGTGTAATGTTCTTCTATTAATATAATAGTAGAACTTTACATCTTTTAAACGAATATTCGTTTAAAAGATGTAATGTCTGTTTAAAATAATAGCGAAGAATTTGCTTACTACGATGATGCACTCGTCGTATGTTCCTCTGTTAATAGGTAATCATAACGTAAGATATGAATCTTGATTTAGTTTGAACTTGGCTTACTTACCATAGATAAACAAGCTTTTGAAAGCTAACGCTCCAGTGGCCGCGACGACCGGTTTTACTTTCATTCGAAGGTCACCGATGAATCTCGCTGCGCTCGCACCACGTGCCGGACTAGATTATTCACACGTTGAGAATTTACCACACTCAACTAAATTAGGTTTCTTATGCTACGTGGTTTTAAAGTAATTCTATTGAACTTGTTATGAGCTATGTGCAATTTCACTACATATACTAGTGTGGAATATTTGATATTGTTATGAAATGAGTTTCTCTTACGTTTCCCCACCAAGATTTTAAAAAACGAGTACTTAGATATCCTTTACTAATGAATAGTACTTAATACTTGTCTAATTCAGGATGACACAATTAGATATCTTTACTGGCAATTCAATCGGGTAATATCGTAACGATCGTATTTGATGTGTCTCATAGAGAGATGATATATACAATATAATAAAATACGAATCGCGATGATCATGACGATCAGCCAATATTTGCTTCCTAAATATGACAAATTCTAACTTTATTTTATTCATAATAAGATGTTCTTTAAAATATCCTAAACTTCTATTGCAGCTTTATTTACATGGTCATTTTCTATATATGAAACATCTGATGTCTGAAATAATGACGTGTGCTTGTTGTTAAAGGTGGAGCTTGACCGTATTTATGCAGTTTTTAGCAGTAAAACGGTATTTGATTATTTATACTTCAATCCACCCAACGAAACGTTTCTTCTCAATAGGACCACGATCCTGCATTATTCTACTAATATGAATTAATACTTAAGAATTGTATGTATTTCTTTATTCTTTTAGTATCTGAAATACTTTTTCCATGATGTATGTTAAGAAGTGTTTATGTATGAACTTATTCCAATACTAAGTAACTTCAACAATTCGAGTTTTGACTAAAATATATAAATAAATTTAGATTTGATTCAAATTGATTTAGGTAATATTAAATTATTTATTATTATTTTTACCAGGAAATAGAATTTCAAATGTTTTTTGCTGATATCTTTTAAAATGTATCGTAATTCTTAATTGCATCTTTACTTGAATTATGTATTACTTACAATAGATTCTTATGTTAGGAAGAGCGCGAACCTTTTTCATTCTCCGCTGATGGTATTCAGGTATTATATTTATAGATTATAGTCGGAAAAAATATATTTTACTTGAATAGGAAATGTCAGTATTGTATTAATGATTAAATATTTTATCCTACCTATACATTATTTGTAAGTCTTTTAATATCCAAATCTTTTATTATCCAAGGTGATCGGCCTAAGTAGTTAGGTTTGTGTGTCGAAGTATTGCAATCATACAACAAATGTTTGATAAAACGTAAATTCGCAAAGCAGGTATGGGAAAAAAAACAATATTTTCACATTAAAGTTATATTAAATGACAGATTCGACATCAAAATAATATTTCTAATTATAAATTCAAATGACAAATATGCCAATCAGCATATTGTGTATTAATTAGCTTAAGTCATTTCCAAAGAGAATTCGTGTGGCATTTTTGTCATAAGTAACATGACACTCAAGTCGCTCAGCAAACACAGTAATTGATATGCTTGTGTATAATTTTGCGAAAACAAAGAGCAAACGAACTTTCGCAAAGTGAGCTGACAAATTAAGTCCCTTCTCTTAAGAATCTTAACCCGGGAACGCTTGTATCGATAAAGATTGCAATCTTTAACAATACTAAAGACTCACGTACACGTATATTTTATAACACAAACATATCAACGCAAAGCTCATACAGATAATATATTTCGCTGCAGCGATGTACAAACCTGTCACCTAAACCTAAAAATAAGTAATCTATTTGAAATCTTAATTCTAAGTCTAAAAAAGTGCATGTGATTTCGATCTTAAACGTTAAGTTGACAGGTATCATAATATCCTAATCACATGAACTCGTTTAGTAACTGATTTCGCACTATGCTTATACCAAATTAATGAAGTTTACCCTTACGTCAGTGTGTCCTTTGTTATGTCACTGGAAAGGGAACAACTTGTAAAGAAAACAACATCTTATCATATTTAACTGTTACGTTTACTCAAATGAATTTAACAGATATCGAATGGTAACTGATTATAATAAAAATTAAATTAACATATTATAATACATAAACAAATTAATTGTGACATTTAAATTTCTATAACTATCATAAAAACTTGTGTTACTTCGAACTAAACTAATTAATGAATATAGATAATCGATTAAGATAAATAACAAAATTTGTAGTAAGATTTATTTGTATTTACATTATAGGTATGTCTAGATACTACTACACAGTGTGTGCTTTAAACAGTGTGGAGGAGAAAATGTCCGCTAAAATATTAGAATACGGGCACCGGAGTATGCAGAGAGGACGTGGCGTTGTATATAAGGAACGTTATAAATAATCTTTCAAATATAAAAGTGTGGAAGGCAAGTCGAGGTAATCGGTTTTATCTTCGCACGTCCAAGCTGCAACTCGGCACCCTCACAACACTTTCTAACCCTAACTCGATACTTGAGGTAGTTACGTTTCATATTCTTTCATTTTTCTATATGTTATTGCTATAATTAAAATATGTTACATAAATACCGACTTCGTATGGGTAGTGGGTATATAGGTAATTTTCCTTCATGTCCTCGTTACAATATCGATCTGTATATGTAATAATTACACTACGAGTCCGTCAGTCAATTAAAGGTTTTAATTATAATTTGTACTCTCGTTTTGACAGTCAGATTCGCTTAAAAAGATTTGTTCTATTAGTTGGACATATTTTAATTGACTGACGTATTTCAAAATTACAAATACAAACAATTAACGTTCATTAAATTGAAGTATTTTTAGATTTAATTTATGATTATTTTCATAATTGTCATCATTGAAAATGGTATTGATCAACTTCACCTCAACTCGACACGATACATTGCATATCACTGATGAGGTAGACAGTGTAATTACATTTGTATAAAAATATTTCTGAAATATAATTAACATTCAAATACAAACATTATCAAAATCAAGTCAATACAATTTAATTATTGCACATTGACTTTTATAATAAATGAATGTCGTTACTATATATTTGGAATGAATCCTTAGGTATTGGCGGATATAACAAAATATTCTCCATTGTGACAATTTAATCGTAGTACAATCTGATTTTAATAATAACTCTCGACTAATAAGATTCGACTTTTTAGTAAGTTGCAAGTCCAAATAATCACAACCTCTGGATATCAATGTTAGCCGTTTTAATGGAATATTCTGCTACGCGCCTGTATCGGGACCTTGATATGTTCAGTAGTGTCTATTCATAATCTTCGTACATTATTTACAAAATGTTTTATGTATTCCTCATAGTCCCATATTATTCTACACGTAATCAATAAACGAGATGTTTTATTCTATACAAAAAGAAAACATTTACAGCATTATATTAATTTATTGCTACAGAATTTCATTATTATTAGTCTAAAAAATATTAAAAGTTTATCGCATCAGAGTTGGCTGATTTAATTTGGCAACGTTCAGGAAGACTACTTTCCTACACTAACGAAACAGGAATGTTTTAACTAAATTCGTTCAAATAACAAAATGGTAACTAAGATGGCGTAATTACATACATTCAATTCCCAAAAAATCAGAATTCAAAAGTCTAACTACCTTACATTTTAAAACAAATTTTAATAGATAATAGGAAGCACCGGAATAATACAACAAACAATAATAATCAAGTCACAAATATAAAGGAATATTACGCATGGCCCGTTGCCACCGGCCCACAACGCTTATTACACATTTAGGTACGAGCCTTCTTCATGTAGCAGCCGAAGTGCTAAAAGTTTGCTACTCAATTCACGCAATTGTAGATTAACTACGTTAGAGATTCACGAGTCTTTCGACGGTCTATTTCAAATAGTAATTCATTATTGCCAAAATTACAATTGTTTTGTACTGAGTGAATATGTTAATGTTTTTTATCGTTGCATCAAAAACTACATTCTGAAATATTATCTTTTACATAAAAATATATTTGCCATATATATATTTACACAGGAATAATTGGTTTTAATCAAATATAAACATCAACAATAATTATTGGCAAACTTGTACTATAACTTAAATAAATTGTAAAAAGTATATATTTAAATCACTGGTATGATCTAACTTAACTGGATTCATTTAAACCTAATTATTATTCTACAAATATAAATTTCATATGTAAATTGATATAGATCGGTCGAAAATATAGCGGAATATTACTCCAGCATCAAGTAATTATACGTTTTGTTTAGCGCCCAGACAACCAGACATGTAAAGTCACCTTGCGACGAACACAAGGTTAGATTTGAATGAAAATGAAAAAATAAAACTGTCCGATTGTACGCCAATGTTCAAATTGTTTTCCGACTACCCTATTATACAAAATATAACAAATTCGAGATTTAATATCCCTAAACCATTTGATTATTTATTTAGTGTAAAATCACGATATGTGTAATTGATACGCCTTATTTTGCGAAAATAAATTTACATTAACCAGTTCAGGAAGACGGAGATGCAGAGGCGGAAGATGCGGACGACGTGCGCAAATGCTTTTTCACGTGTGTGTCGCAGTGTTTTATCATATGATCTTTGCGTATGAAGCCCTTGCCACAATGGTCGCACGCGAATGGCTTACAACCTGAATGCAAGCACATATGACGACGTAAATCAGTTTTGTGGTTAAATGATTTCGGACATTCGTTGCACTTGAATGGCTTATTGTCGGCGTGTTTCAAGTAATGCCCTTCGTATGATACATCATCCGAAAAGCGCTTACCACAGCGATCACATTTAAACGGTTTAGCCCCCGAGTGGAAAGTTTTATTGTGCTGTGTAAGATAACACGCTTTATTAAATAATTTATCGCATTCGAAGCACTTATGGATCGTAGTAGGTGCTGTTTTTTTCAAGTGATTTCTCTCAGATAAAGGCGTGCCTGGCACGGTGGAGGAAATGGCTGTCGAGCTGCTGCTTTCATCGTCGGCTTTAGCACTTTCAGGGCTAGCCGGAGACTTCATTTGTTTACCATAGTTCTCTTTGTTAGCATAATCCATAATATCTTCTATTTTTAGTATTTGAAGTTCACTCGACTCTTTAATTAAATTATCGTCTCTCTTAATAGTTTTTCCACCGACGGCATAACCATATGGATAAATTTTAACATTATCAGTATTATAAGTAGACATTATTTGTTTAATAGGTTTAGCAGGATAGTTATACTCAAAATCTAAATTTTGTAAGTTTGTTAAATCGATATTGTTATATTGTATAGGCGACTGGACTGGATCAACAATTATGTAACCGGCGGTAGAATCGTCGGTGATGACTTGACCCCCCACGTTAGGTGTCGCGACATAGTTAGAAACGTAGACGCTAAAGCTCTGCGTTTGCAGCTGTGAAAAGCTTGGTAAGCGTCCGTCAGTCATCTGAACTGACGTTTCTTGTTTCATAACTTCGACTCCTTCTGATGTTTGTTCACCAAAAGTAGCCGGATTGGCTATAGGAAGGTTGTTGATAGCCATATCCATAACGTGGGGGGCCATCCCGTTTGGGTAGCTCGGAGCCATAGTCTGTTGAAAATTCTGACCCAAATATAATGGGGTGTGCGTGGGGTCCGCTACCGAAGGCCCCAAAGGATCCGTAGACCTCGGGTTGTACGGGTTGACACCCAAATGACTGAATGGGGGTAGTGTGTGCGCCGTAAGTGTTGGTGTACTCTGAGTTAGCACTGGGGTTGAAATGTTGCTGGTTGACACTGACAGCAGGCCCCTCATATGGTGATTTTGAGAAACAGAGGGACCTGCTTCCCCGTTTGGGGGAATCGCGCTAGAGGATATTGCTTGAGTTTTAGAGAGCTGATTGTCATTTGCATTACCTAACGCGAGTGACTGGTTGCTTATATTTATCGGATGAGGCCCTTGATGCTGTAAAGGATGATTTATTAAGGAGTTGTTACTGAAATTATTATCTAAATTACCCTGTTGAAGATGTGTGTACGATGTCTTGGACTGCATACCAGCGACTCGGTGAGAGCGTTCAAAGCTTTGAGATGCGTAAGGGGAGTGTAGAGCAGCATCGTCAACGCCTCGGCTGTCGTCAGACGGGACTGGACTCCGCGTATTTGAATCTGTAGCCTGCTGTTGCGCACGAGCTAATGACTCACGCGTAGGGTGATGGTGACTCGATATTGGCATTGTGGCTGGATCTGGCTGCCCCGATGACCTTACGGCATTTTTGTGAAGAGTAGTATTATAATGCCTCTTTAAATGGCCTGAACTGGTAAACCATTTATTGCAAGCTGTACAGTTGTAAGTTTTTGGTCTTCTGGCTTCATTAGACTTCCAGTTAGCGCCTTTGCTGCCAATCGATGGCAAAGTGGATGATGTTGGATTTGCTGGTTGTGTGCTTGAAATTTGTGGAGCACTTGGCGAATCGTAAGGTCTATATGGAGGCTTCATGTCTGAGTTGGAAGATGCAACTCCTACACAATCAGACAGAGTTGGAATTTGCACTCCAGAGTATATTTTTTGCCCAACATGCATAAATTGGCTCTGATCAAGATGTACAGGTAAAAATTTATCTTGGCCATATGAAAACTTTTGCTCCGGATGAAATATTTTTACATCAGGTGGGTATGGTTTTTGTTCCTGAAACATCTTTTGATCTTTAAAAAGTGAAACATCGCCATTGATCTGAGGATTATTGTATAATTTTTGTGTCTCCCATGGCATCATTGGAACAGTACGCGTGTTAACGTCTCTACCTTGTGTTGGCGTCTCTTCATATTGATTATTTTGAGCATCACCTTCATTTCCTTGATAAACGACCTTTTGCGAATCCAAATCTAAAATATCTGATGATTCTTCGTGTTCTTCTTTTACTTTTACATTATCATTTTGGAAGCTTGTATTACTAAATTGTTTGGCAGAAAATTGTTGAAATTGTATAGTATTAGAAGTAGCTGTTGTACTTGATCCAGCGTGAGCCGAATTGCAATGCTCATTTAGTTGGACAGCCGAATCACACACAAAGCCACATTTATCACACTGATTTGGTGATGGTGATGGAGTTGGTTGGTTCAAAGGTTGGCCATATAAAGGACTTGAAGATGATACTTGTGAAACACGATCTTGCATATTGTAAGGATGAAAGCGATTCGATTTATGGTACTCTTGATTATATTGCGACTGTTCCCAATTAATCTGTTCAGAATGCTGACTTTGTGAAAAGTTAGAGTAAATATTACCATATTGAGCTCCAGTCGAAAACGTTTGTTCAGGATTCTGATATGGCGAAGGTGCACTGTGGTAGCTTTGTGGTGTCGCCGGGTGAGGGAATTGTGTAGATGTCTCTGGCGTAGCACGTTGTTGAAATTCCGGACTAGATTTAGTAATCATTGTGTCGCTTGAATCTGCTGGAGCTGATACAGTTGTCTCGTTTTTTATTTTTGTGCCGTTATTGTTGTCGGCATCATTGTGTGTATTCTGCGTACCCCATTTCACATATAAATTCTCTTTGTGATATTGCAAATGTACTTCCAATGAGTCAACGGTGTCCAAATAAAGATTACAAACCTTGCAATGGTAATCCCTCGACGATAGCGTCGACGAAACTGTGTTGCTGTTAGCCATTTAATTCATCAATCCAAAGGAGACTTCCGCCTCCTCCAAAGAAAATTAAAACAAAAAAAATGTGACTCTTGTTCTCGCACATGTAGTCGAAGCGGCTTAAACGCTACAAATGATTGTCATTGTTTTAATCTCGGCGTTTCTCGTAAGCCGCGATTCAAGTCAAGCCACGGTAATGTTTTCAAAGAAAGTTTTTCGCGGCATCGCGCGAGGGCGGGCGGCTCAGCCACGTGCGCACTGTAAACACTCGCTGTATTAGTGAACAACAAAACAAAACTTCAGTTTTAACTTTCAAGTCCAAATGTGTATAATTCACGGATGTCTCACAAATTATATTAATGATATATGAAATAAATGTTCATTGCAATTATTGAAAACAAAAAAATAATTGACGTTTGTTCACTATTATAGATCGCAGTTCATATTAAACAACTTGGCGCGTAACTATAAACAGGAAGTGGCGACACATATTGTAGTTTATTAGTAAAGCGCGAACGCGATGGTCGAACGCGGAGTACAAACGCTATGAACGTTTAGAGGCAACTGACAGCCTTCCCGAAGTCGCCTTCGGGGGCATGACTTCAATAACAATTCGCAACGTCGCGGTCGTCCCCCACCGAGACGCAAGTGCGAGCGAGAGGTTCACTCCGAGCGCTGTGATGAAGTTATCGCTTCTTCGTCCTTTTGTTCGTCCCTGGCGGAAGCGAGAGCGATGCGTGGGCCGAGGCGGGGGTGCGGGGCGCGGACCGGTCCTACTCTTTCTCAAAATTGAAATGCCCGGTCGAAATGTCCGGTGAAGCTGTGTCCGAGTGGGACAGCAATAGCACCCACCCTTACAATGCGGGCGGCTCAAACCTGCGAATGAATTTTCTAAATTTTAAATCTTGTTTTTGCTCATCTAAAGGAGTAGATGAGAATATAATATTGACAGTTATAAAATTATTACAGAATTATTAGATATTCAAAACAAGTTCTCAAACTCTATAAATGTTAGGTTAATAAGATTTAGTTGATTTTTATGTCGATGCAAAACAAGTTTATTTGCATCAAGAATTATAAAAGCACATTTTTAAATTTAAAGATTCATTTTCGATGTTATTTTTATGAAAATAACATCGAGTAAATGAATTTGAATATACGTTTCAAGAACAATTTACATAGTACTCGTAATTAATCAAAAATATAACTTATTTACTGTTAAATTAGTGGGTATTGAATTGATGAAAAAGTAATACATATTACATATTTTATTTCTATTCTATATATATCACAGAGTTGAAAACAACATAGAATGAATCGAAATTTTAAATAATCCATATACATTTTTCAAATTTTGATATGAGTACCTAGGTACTTATAGAGTTCGCGGCCGGTGTACGGCCATGCAAACTATGGGGAGCGTCAGAATCGATTTTCTCGGACTATGCCGATCACTTCACGTCTCCCCTACCGTTTTACACTCGGACTTTCTTCCTATCTACCTATATAATATCATAAGGCAACGAAATACGCATCGTTAAAGACATTTTAAAAATTAATTCCCAGTCTGACACGTGTAAATACCAATAGTTTTTTTTTATTTACGAAAAGCATGTGTCAGTAAATGCTTCAAAGTGTTAAATTAAATTAAAAATCAGTATTATTTATTACATATTGGACGTGATAATTACATACTTTCAAAAAAAATTCATCGAGTGAATCAATTAGATTTTTTTTTATAAAATAACAGTTAAAATTGTTTATTTAAACACGGGATTGTATACAAGATACTAGCAATTTATAATGTTAACACAAAACATTTTTTCTTTAAAGCACTTCTCTTCTTGAGAACAAAGAAATTTAACAAAGAGGGTATACTACAATAATGCACTAAAATGCGTAGAAATAATCAAAATGTCATAGTTATAAATAACTTAGAACCTAAGCTTGCTACAATTAGGGGTATTTTTCGAGTGTTTTGAAAATACATAATTTATTTCTGCAATAAAGAGGTATAAGTGAATATTTCGTAGTATCAATAACTGATATAGTAAAACTGTTTAAATTTTTTCGAACAAAAAAATATTTTGAAAAGCATAAAAACTAAGATTTAACAAATACTTTGAATGAATATTAAATATTTAATGTGTTTTTTTTTAGAAATGACAAACGCTGTAGGCCTCCACAGCTTCTCGTGGACTTTTAAAGCGAGCCATAGGCTCGCCGAGAATTTGGGTTGTGTCGCGACTAGCACAAGGGCGTCTCCTGCGAGACATGAACCTCGGCTTGAGCCGTCGCGGGAACGTTGGCCGCCTAAGCGGCCGGTCGGAAGTATTTAAAGTTCAATAATACAGTAATTAATGTTCAACAATACAGTAACATTTGTTACAAATAACAATAAAATAAAGTACCTATTATATTTATTCCAAGCCGTTGAAATAATAATACAATTACACAAAACAATATTAATGACTCACGTAAGATTCTTAAAAGGTAATTAGCGGTATCTATTAGAAATTCCATATTTTTAAGAATTTCTAGAACACTAATTACTTTATTTATGCCTATAACTTACCGACGTTATCATATAATCATTATCGTAGGCCTATCAAGTCCACTGCTGGACATAGGCATTCTCCAGAGACGCCCACTGGATCTGGTTGCAGCGGTTGCCCGCGACTTTCACGAGATCGTCTTTCCATCGCGTGGCGGGACGTCCCACTCTGCGTTATTTTTGGAATAATTATATTATAAATATCGATTTTACAATTTATTATAAATATATTCACTTATAAAGATTAGACAAAACCAATTTTATGAAGCAATTTAAACCCAGCAAGTTTTTATTTGCATATATTTCTTATTCTTAAAACCAAATTCTCAGAGATCGTCGATTTTCATCTGTTTTAATAAAAAGGAAAGAAGCCCGACTTAAAACTATAAGAAAATAAAAGATAATACGGAATAAATGTACAAGTAACAGAAAATTCTGAAGCTAAATCAGGTATTTATAGCACTAAGTCGCAGGTCTTCGCCATGGAAACTTTGGAAACCCTTGTTCTTTCTTTTTCAAGCCTTTTACACCCAACATTTATAACTTTTTTTTTATGGTAACGGTGGCAAATGAGTACGAGGATCACCTAAGGTAAGCGGACCTCCGCCATGGGTATGTTGCCGGCCTTTAAGGAGTGTGCACGTTCTTCTCTTGAAGGCCCCAACTCGTGTTGTATTGTAAATACCTCTGCTGGCAGCTGACTAGTAAATAAATACAAATTAATAATATATAGAAATGTACATATAAATGCAAATATCTAATACTTTTTTTAAACTCAAGAATAGTAAACAAAAGTTATAATTTAGTATGAATATGTCCTACCTAATCAAATTTTACCCGACTTCCGAAAAACGAGAGTATAGTATCATTATTTAAATTATAACAATTGTCAAATAGTTTGTTGTGGTTGGGTCTAGGTTTATGAGTCTGGCGGTTCCAAGGAAGGCTTTGGGGCCCATAATTGGAGCCGGTAGGTGGCGCATTGAGCGGGACGAAACCTGCCAAATTAACCAGTAAGTAATAAATAGAAAATTAGACTACGCTTATGATGTGTCGTGATTATTACTTTATGATTTCTTTGTTAAATATTTTTTTTTAGTTGTTTGGTGTTTCACTGTAACTCTGTGGTCAAACTATTGATTGAAATGAACCTATATCATATCTCTAATCGATGAAATTACAATACAGTTAAATTCTTTAAAAGTGGGAACTTGATATTCGACATTAACATAATTATATATTTAAGTAAAGTAAAAACAAATTTAATTTTTATTTATTTTTATGGTATAGCGGACCACTGAGCAGATGGGTCTCTTATATGGTAAGAGAACACCGCCGCTCATGGACATACTCCATGTACGTCCTTGCTTTCGTTGTGTTACTGACATTTGACGCTGCTCAAAGGGCATAATTTCAAAAGTTTTCGATATCCTCACTAATTCAGCTAAGTACAAGTAGTACGTTACCATGCTGAGTATTCTTACGCCATTTTTTAAATTCTGTAGATGTCTTTAATCTAAGGTTAGTTAATTATTTACAGGAAATGTTAATTAAATAACCTTAAAAGTATATATAAAATAAGCTGATGTTTGAAATTAAACTTAGCCGGCAATTAGTTCTCAGGTGCTGCAAAATTCTACGAACGCTCCCGTTTCAAAAAGGTTTTATCTTTGCCAGTCATGTTATTATTGAGCGATTAGTAAACACAGCTATATGCAATACCGGCTACTACAAAGACTGAAACATAATTTAAATAAAAATACCATTGATGCATGAATACCTAGAAATATAAAAATTGATATTACAATATATGATTTAGGTTGTTATTATTTTATAGTATAGTGAACAAAGGAGGGGGTAGGTCTTCTATAATATATTTTATGGTAAGAGAACTCCGCCGCCCATGGACAACTGCGCTCCCGTCCTCGCTTTGGTTGTGTTACCGGCTTTTTAAGCCGTTAAGCAGCATATTTTCAAGGGCTTCCGATATACGCACTCAGCGAAGAACAGTAGGTCTTGTTTCACGCTGAGTATTCTGTGAGCCCGTGGTATCACTTCGGACAAGCCGAATTAGTGCGTCATTATGCTTCAGGGTGGTTCTCCCATTGTTGCCACACTGTTAAGACACTCTCCCGGCCATTGAAAAGGCTTTCAGAGACCGAATAAATTATAAAATAAACTATAATTTTTTGTTGGTACCGGGTTTTGATTACAATACCTTCCGCTTTATGGTAGGATTATAAAAACACTACGAGGCTGTCATCGGCTCTCGTGGCACACTTTTAGCTGCCTTACTCCTAAAAAGGCTGGAATGATATCTATGAAATTTTATATATGTATAAGTATATATATTATATGAGAATCAGTCCTAATCTATTTTTCATACACCTGAGTGATAAGGGTGTTTCAGCCCAACCATTTTATTTAATAGCGATTTTTCAATTTTTTTATGATGTGACATTAAAATCTTAAATTATTATTACTTTAATAACTTATATGGCACAAAACGTTTGTCGGAATCAGCTACCAGGTAAAAGTTTGATAGAATTGTATCATTTAACCTAATACTAACATTTTTTATAAAATATAATCATCGAATCGTATACGTTAAGTAATGACAAGATCCCATGATTAAATCAAAGATAATATATTTTAGAAAATTAATGATTGACTTGCTAATTAAAATTGGAATCGTATAATACAATACAATACATTACAAAAGTGATGCACGCCAGGGCCACTTTCGAATTGTAATTAAAAACCGAACAAAACGTCATTTCAATTATTGTGCGACGTTGTCAAATTTACCAGAATGCACCAAATTTTCTATAGCAACAACGCATCTATAGCTGCCCACATTGAAGAAACGAAAATACTAATAGCGCACACAAACGAAGGACCAGTAGAAAAAACTATGTAAACGATACATTTCTCAGAAACAGCACACTCACGCATAGATGAATGCTATTCTCTTGTAGAATAGGTGAGCGTTATTGAAAAAAAAAGAATAGCTTAGCACACAGGCGACGAAAACAATGGGCTATTGCAGCGGGCGTCAAAGCACGTGCAATTTTAGTTTTCGAAAGTTTAAATTATTTTGCATTGACGATCATTTCATTTTACTTTAGTTCTTAAAAATCTTTTCATAGGAACGGCCTTTGGAAAAGCGTATATAGCTACATATTCCACATTGGATAAATCATAGTTTTTAAAATTATTTTATTATAGAGACAGAAACAAATCTAAATTTTTACAACTACATTTCAAAGCAACATAGCAATAGCCATCTAATTCACAAAATTTAATATAATAAATAATGTAGGTATATATGTTGATGTAATCAATATACATATGTACCTATTAATGATCGAATAACTATGAGTACTCTTTTTACTTCCTATTAATACCATTTTTAATTTTCTACACAGGCGTCGACATACAGTGAAAGAATTGATATACTTCTATATAAGTAGTTACAAAGTGTCATATTATCTATTCCTGTGTGCTTTTATAGTTTAGAGTGAGTAGGTAAACTCATAAGTAAAGGAAATATTTACACGGTAGTTTTAAGTGTTCAATTTTTTTTTATATTCGCCTCCAATGCTTTATTCAGATCAAAATGTAAGGGATGTGGTGCATAGGAATGCAGCAGATAAAAAACGATTTACTGTTAGCCGCGGGGGTGGTAGAACCGGTTTTGACTTAAACCACTGTTATTTCATCTCAAACATTTCATTTGTGTTGCAAACTATTAGGTATATTCTTTGAAAATTAAACTCAACTTGGGAAGATCTATTTTCATCTGTCTCTGTGGAATATCAGACAATAAATTACTATAAATACATTTTCCTAAGTTACGCCGCTATTCAAAAGTCTTAAGCTACTAGGTAGGTACGTATAGAAGAGAATCATTAAGGCATGGCTCGTTTGTTTAATACGATATATGTAAAATTTGAACCGATTTCCATGCGAGTGGCTGGTCATCAATTTACTAAGGCGGGGTGCGGGGAGATCGAGCCCAGGCTCCTCTAACCCCTTATTTTACATTTCACACTCCGGGAAAATCGTTAGAGAAATCTGCGTAACGTGCATGTCCGAGATATACGCACACACGGACATCGCTTGTAAACGCGCGTCCGAGCCACCCCGCTAGCCCCCTGGTATCGATCAAACTTCAAGAAATCCTCTTACCTATACAGTCTACTGATTATAATATGTAAATTGAAATTCTCTTCATACACGTTTAGCCTCTAGAGCTTAGCCTCCGAAGACACAAATAAACGTAAATTGTTATTCTTATAACTGTTTAGAATTTTTGTTTTCACAACTATTATTACGAGCGCATATTATATAAATTTTAATTTTAAAAAAGACAAGAGTTTTCTTGTCATTCAACAATATGCAATAAATTCTTTATCATGGAAGAAAAGACAAACTGTCAGTTTGTAGCCTTAAACGCACAGTTCTAATTAAATTCCAAAGCTAAAAACCTGGAACGCGTAAGAAGCGGATGGGTGCGACGCGGCGCAAAGCAGAAGTCCGAGCGATAAATTGAAAGACGTAAGCCCACGGTGATCACATACATTATTAGCGTAGAATGTCACTATGCAAATGTATGTAGGAAGGCTCTGTGTACACGTACTTACGCATACGGGGAGGCGGGCGTCTTCTCCATATAAACCGCTTTCCCCTTCAGCCTCGCGCCAGCTACGCCAAAGATGGTTCTACGCATGTGAGTGTACACACGCGGCACTTTCTCTTGAAGCTCGCCACTGGCTTTTAAAGAGGGGTGGAGGGTGTGAAAGGGTGGCCAGAGGGCGAATCGTTCCGAACGGGTAACCACGGGGGCAGCGGACAGTGTGGCCTTACGTGAGCCACATAGAAACGGCCATCGATGCCTTCCTTTCAAAAGTACTTGAAGGCAACACTTAAAATCATAGCACCGTGTTACACAAAGCAGTTGTCTAATGAGTAGTGCAACAGATCCTATCAGACATCGTTAAAACATCTTTAGAGCAACGCGGTAACATAAATAATTAAAGCTTTCGTTAATAAGTTCACCGGCTTCAAAGAAAACGATAGATTTAGTTGAAAGGGAGGCTTATTTAATACTAACTGATGCCCTTAGACTTATTCGCG
>DWCF01002968.1:0-21539 GCA_018230265.1 Delias oraia | reverse complement strand
CAATCGAACATATAACTATAATCATTACAATAACAGTCAACTATTTATATCAAATTCATAGCATTACAAATTATAATTACAACAAATTTAAGGTTATGTTCCAAGTTTTATCAAAACGGGTTAAGTCTTCAGTTGACATTACTTAAAACAAAAGATATGCTAATTATTCTAGGTTGGGATTTAGCCGAATACAAGTTAAGCAATTTAAAATCTCCCATTCAGTCTTAATTGGCAACACTGAATTCATATTTAAAATCAATAACGAAGTTTCAGTCCAAAAATAAGAATTACGCGTAAGCATTTTATATACATTAGCCAAAGCAAAATGGTAACTTGTTTTACGCGAATTGTTAAAGAATCATATAGATATACTTAACACTAATTAATATTTCGTTTATATACGGTAAATTTTGAAGGTTTCTCGGGAAATGTACAGATTGTATGAGGAAAACCATTCAAAAACACCCTTGCCTCTTTATGCTTGTCTCTTGCTTAATATATTCGATGTGTCTATACTAACAAAATGTTTATACGGAACTAAAAATTCAATCTTAAAGCCGAAAGTCCAGAGTGATAGTTATCGAGAATTCAGATGATATCAAAAACTTATCTATTTTATATAGATTAACTTAAGCGTAACTAATTCACCACAGACGTTCGGCAATAATTTGAATTTAGGATGATACAAAACCATTTTGTCAGCGAAGATGAATCGATCTTAAATTAACTAATATTTTAAAATAATTTATGTAAATACAAATGCATGAAAGATATGTGCAGTTAACGATAGAACAATCAGTCGATAGCAACTTATTAACTAATGAGTATTTAACACGAAAATTGAAAGGTCATAGATTATAGAAATCGACAGCCAGTCCCCCAAGGAGGTTACATATTAGTTGCGAAATCTTCAGCGATCATTGAAGTTTCAGTCGATGTGTTCAAGCGGGAAAATGTATCTGAAACAAATAAAAAATTAAATAAGAAAATTGTTTCGAGAAATGTAGGCACAATTAAGAACCTAAAAAAAACCAATTAACATTCGAATGAAACTCAATTTTGTCAAAATGTTTAAATTATTTGGATCAGTTAAAACTTAAGACTAATTTTAACATTTAAATTACAATTTACACGTAAATACCTAGACTAAAGAATGCGATGTAAACTAATAGATACATGTGCTTTGAATATCGACCGGTTTTTTCAAGACCAATATCTTTAAGGCACGTCAGGTGCCATCTGCGTTTTACTTTATGCTCTAGTTTAACTATGCTCAAATAAGGCAAAATGTACATCGCATATATTTATTTTTATTAAGAAAAAATACATATATTTCAAAACACAATATATTCTCTGAATGTTAAAATCCTTAAGGGATTCCGTACACGGAATATTCGTCATTAGAGTCCATTCCATCAATACACGGGCCGGCTGATGATGAGAACAGAGAGAATATAAAATTAGCACTAATTTCACCCGTGGAAGAGCCATACTGAAGCATATGCGGACGCAGTAAATGGGCCGGCTCGTCTGAAGTGATACCACGGGCTCACAGAATGCTCAACGTGACACAGTACTTGCACTGTTTCGCTGAGTGAGTAAAGATATTGGAGGTCCTTAAAAAAGCCGCTTAAAAGATGTAAAAATCCGGCAACACAACCAATGCGCGAGCTGTGGCGCGGTTGTCCATGGGAGGCGCTCTTCTCTTACCATATGAGAGACACACCTGTTTCGTTGTCCGCTATATCATAAAAATTAACATTATATTTATCGATATAGTTACAAAGGTACTAAAATTTGTAACACAAGATGTCTGTACAATATTATCACTCATGAACGAATGAATATTTCTTGATACAATGATGTCATAAAAAATGAAATTGTGATTATTTAATAATATTTAATGACGAGATGATTATATAAACATTTTAGCAATTGTGTCGGCATTGTTTGAAACGTACAGAACCACCTTTTTGCATAAAAAGAGATTGGCGCTTAGAAGATCGCATACTTTATAACCTGCCACGAAGTAGAGACTCTTTTTCTTACACAAATATTATTAGGCGGTGTCTTTTTAGGCTATGGTTTGCTAGATACATTATTTGAAGGTAAATATTTTTTGTATTTAACGCAACAAAAATCGTGATAATGATGTGACTAGTTTACTTAATTATTGAAAAAATAGATGCACAAGAAATGTTCGCGTGTTTGGTAGTTGATAAAGTTTGCAATATTTAAGTATAGGGTAAAGATAGTTTATCGATACTTGTTCTTTGATAACATTGAATGTTACAGCTGTCAGTATGCCTATATTACATAAAGCGGATAACAATATAGTAATTATTTAGTACTATGAGCAAAAAATGTTGTCATTTAGCCCAATGCACCGGCCAAAGTGGGCATCCTTGGAGAACAGGCTATGCACCTGTTGTTCAATTAAACCCGGCGACACATTGCCTTAATAATCCTTCAAACTGTGCACATTGAATGCCGAGAAAATGCCTACCTCACTTCGTTTTAGTTTTATCAAGTGCAGTTTTGCCAGTCGACAACAGATGGCGTTAGGCATTACATAGGTTTGTTATATGTACTTAGAATGTACACATATTTAATTATTCTCAAATTAAATTAATTCATTTCGAAATAGTGGAAAGATGTTGTGGCACTTGTCGCACCGAACTTTGATGATCGCTTGGATCGTCAACTAGAACACTTTTTACCAGGAAAATATAACTCACAGAGAGGTGGCGAAACTCTACGGAATAACAAGTTAGAGAATGACGACAGTGCCTGTCCCAAGTAATAAAAACTATTAATTATTAATAAATTATATAAATTCATTTATAATATTATACGATTTTATATACTATATGTTATATACTATATGATATATATATATATATAAATTACTCTTCGATATTTATATTGTTAAGCACACTTTTATTTAAGGCCAGCGCAACTATCATCATACCTTACGCGGAAGTTAAATAAATAAATTATAATGTTCTAAGATCAAGAAAAGCGAGTTTATCTTCAGCTTATTACGGGGAGATGCGGTACCAGGCTCACAGATAATACGAGAGTTGAACTTATGACGTACCTAGCTCAATGTAGGATGAGTATGTAGGCACGTGGGCAGAGGTGTGCGTGAGCGCGTGTAGGCGCGTCATAACTACCAATGACGACATTTTGACGTATTCCATTTCTTTATAGACCATTTTAATCCTTTGATTAACTTAATTTTTGGAATTTTACAATGATAATCCTAAAGTTGATTTGTATATCAAATAAAATATTCATATTATTAGCAATACTGATAATACATTCATTATTTAATCACGTTTAAATGATATGAATAGTGTTAAAACGAAGACACTTTTTTCTTAATATAAGGTTGATGCTCTCTTGTTTCTCATGTCTGTGTTGCTAAGAAGTAAATGCGGAAACTGCGCCTATTAGGTATTAACACACGTTCCGTCTGCTATAAGATACGGCCATTACGTAACACTACGTGTTGAAAATACAATGCGTATTTTCACAACATACAGAACTTGGATTTTGTTGAGAATCAGAGCATGTGTGCCTCATGGAGATGTTTTGTTGGTGAGCTGCGGCTCTGGTTTTAATACTAGAGTAGCAGAAGTACGATGGAGGTGAAAGCACACACCTGTGTCTTCAAGTGTAATATCACGTTATCAACACGGTCACGCATACTTTAACATTTTAAATATTTTCATTTCGCAATGAGTTGATTGACTGATAACAAGTTTTAATCGAATTACAGAAGTTTATTTCATTTACATTCAAATCATACTGATGACAAAACAATTGTTTTCAATATATTACGCAAGAATTACAAATATTCATACTCTGTAGTTAATTTCAGCTTCAGCACAATTATCTATAATTAAAACAAATGAAACAACCCGTTTATTTTTTCATAGTTATTTCGTCTGTGCCGCGGCTCTGTTTTATTACATTATGTCTTGAGTTACTTAGCAACTGTAAGATATTCCTACATTACATAATTACGGGGTGGTCTAATTGTGAAAAAAAAGATTAATGTCTCTAAAATTATTAATATCATTAATTTTTTTTTTCTTAATTTAAATTAGTCCTTATGTCGACGAAGAAGCGAGATGTTTTGAAGCCTGTTAAAAAAGGAGCTGTAAATACGACCATTTGTTCCAGGAACTAAGTATTCACGAGGTAGTCTGATTAGTTAGATGCGCGGGTGAATGCTCCCGCGCTCATCATATCCCAGTATATTGGCATCGTTGCAATGCCATTGACTTTTCGAATAAAAAAATAGATTACGTCTGTCATACAATGGACACTAAATTGGGATTTCCATTTTCATTTTAAACGATTTTACAAAAATTGAAATCGTATATAACACAATATAGTTAAGTATATTTCTAGACTAGTAGCTCACCCCGGCCTCGCCCGAATTTTTTTTATTCTACAGCGGACAACGGAACAGGTGGTTCTCCTATTTCGTAAGAGAACACCGCCGCCCATGAACAACTGGGCCACAGTCCGCGCATTGGTTGTGTTGCCGGCTTAAGCGGCACTTTTAAGGGTCTTCGATATCCTCACTCACTCTGCGAAACAGTACAAATACCGTTTCACGTTGAGTATATATATGAATATATATAAATAATATATATAAATATATATGATTTTTAAACATCAGAAATAATAATTTTAACACACACAACTTCATCAACATCTTTCTTGCTAGGTATTTTGTTAATAATTATTACACCTTGGGTTACATTATTAGTGTTTAGTAAGGATACTTATTTTTTTAAATAGAAGTCTTCCTCGATAAATGGATTATCCAACACTGAAGGAATTTTTCAAATTGGACCAGTGGTTTGTGAGATTAGCGCGTTCAAACAAACAAACTCTTCAACTTTATATTATGTATAAGTTTTGATACAATAATTTAACTTTAAAATTAATAAAACGAATATTATTGCATAGTTCACCAATATTACGTAGATTCACAAAGTATAGTTCCAGCCATGGACACCCGTTGCTGCCTAATCTCGAAACTATGAATTTTCAAATCTAAAGTTATAATTGAATGCCTTATTCGAAAGGCGAAATTTGAAAAACAAACCGAAATTACTATGTGGGTGTACTATATTTTCTGTACATTTAATTTAATTTGGCCAAATGTGTCCGAGGCAATGTAGAAGATGAGCATTTTTTATGTTATGTAAACAAAAAAGGCAATTAAGAGTTCAATATCCTACGAAATGATTTCATCCGGTACCTTTAGGTATATCTCACATTCCATAGACTCAATTTTGTATTCATAAGCTGATCTGGCATCTAGATACATTTTATTTTAAATATCGATGCGTGTTTTTCTTTGTATTACACCTGTTTAGAAAAACTTGAACGCAACTGCCTTGAAATTTTCATTTTGCCATTTTACCACTTCCCGTTTCAATAAATGACCAATTTGACATATTAGTTTTATTTCCAGATAATTTTTCCTGATTTCATCATTCGTTTTGTGCTTAATTCTACTTCTATTGTCTAAGAAGAGTTTTCTTCTGTTTAAAAACTTATTTAGATATTTTTATTGTTACGCAAATTTTAATTTGAAAAATATAAATTGTATTAATGTTAAAAATGTTATTTGGATGAAACAATTCCTGTTCTTAAAAGTTTAAGCTTCGAAATAGAAAAGAATCTATACCATTATTATATACTTAGTATAATAATGACGTAATAAATGGCCTACTTTTTCGTAACAAAGCAATAAAGCTATGCAATAATGCTGTGTAAAGTAAATGACTAAGACTAAAATGTGTCGGTAAGGGTAAAATTGTTTTAAAAACAACTGAACGTTGTATAAACTTAAGCCACAACAGGTGAACGCAACGGTTATGCAATATGCATTATGTAAGATCTATTGGCAAGTTCGACTGCGGCTAATGCTGTCGCTCTGACCCACTAACTGACTTCTCTCTGACCTTTGGTATTACTGTATTACGCACTGCGCGCAAATGCCACGTTCATTGTATTTTAAATGTTGTGACATCATCTGTAAGATAGTTATGTATACGACGAAAACCCCTTCAAATAACTTTAAATGTATATTTTGGCAGTCTGTAAAACGTTTTTGGCGTCATCGCAGCAGCGAGCATGTCATGTTTCATAATACCTTAACAAGTGAATTTTCTCAGTTGAATGTGTAAAATTTTTGGAGTTATTGAATATATCTACGGTGATGAAAGTTCTTAATAAAACTAATTTAAAAATAGGTTTTATGAATTTTATTTAATTATTATATAATTAATAATTTAATTAAAAAATTCAAATATGGAAGATTGTTCAGTTAGTTGATTTAGTTTTGTAACAGTTGAAGATTGCGGATACATCATACATCCATGTAATACTAGAACTGCTAAATATTGAAGACAAAAATGCTTTGCAAAAAGCACAGACTAAATAATTCTATATACTAAATATTTCTGCTTATAATTATTGTTATTAAATATTTATAAGGGAAGAACATTCTACATATGAGGCTTATAGTTTTATATCAGTGAAGATTTTAAATGGATAATTTAACTCAAAACACACAATAAAATTTCTATTGTTTACAAAATATTTTAATTCTAACAAACGTCTGCGATCTGTGATTTTATGATTTCTTAGTATTGATTTAAATTGAAATTATTCTAATCTTGGATTTAATTAAACGTAGCTTAAAAGGTTAAGTGCATAAATAAATAAATTTCTATTGTTTCAGTATTATACAAATATTATCATCTTGTTCACCTAGCCAAAAGAAGGTTTTCAAGTCATTACAATGCATCAACTGTTAGTTATAATAGAACGTCAGTTCTATTTGTAACATCCAACCATAAGAATGAATTAATGGATGAATGAAAATTTATAAATCTTACACAAGATATCCTATAAAAAGTTTGAATCAAATCCTCATGAAAAATTTACTGCCCCCTTAAGAGAAACGATGCCCCAGGCAAAAAGGCAGGTCAAACTTAAAACATGTATTTTATACTTTTTATAACTCTGTTACCATATTTTCGGTAGGTACATAATTTTATTGTAAATTTGCTATGTTATTAGTAAGGCGATAGTTTACATATTGGTAATCTACTGAATACATAGATAAAGTCCACAAGCATTTAACTTAAGAATGCCTTATTTTAATTAAATAGATTACGTATTATGAAGTCTTAAAACCAGTTTTCTAGTAAAGTTTATTGACTCCAAATTTCGTGCTACCAAAATAGGATATTTTTATTTTGATATAAAATATTCGCTGATTTTAGTCAAATTTCAAAGGTAATCAAGTATAAAATATTCAATTTATTGCATCTGCTATCTTCGCTTAAGAGTTTTTTATAATGAAATGATTTATTTGTTTTTTTTATATAATATTTTACTATTTATAAATTATATTATACAATATATTAAGTATATTATTGACAAATTAATAAGTTGGTAAATAATTTGATATGTTTGAAAAATAGAATGATTTTCGTAGTTGCATAAATAGCGAGGCACCTGCTAGTGCACAAGTTCACTTAATTATTTAAACATAAACCTCTAATTAGACACACCAGCTGTCCATTGGCCTTGTACTGCACCTTTATAGACGAGTATTTTGCGAAGGAAAAAACGCTTGTTGCAATTTTAATTCATGTTCAATATGCTTCCATATAAAAATGATATATTTTCTGGCAATGCATTAATAATTTACAATGGTCACATTCTTAGTTGTTATTATTTCTTTGTAATAATAAATAATATCCAAACGACGGGTTGACTTGATCTTAAACTACAATTTTATATATCTTGTGCATATTCAATACTTATATGTAAATACGAATTTAATTATGCTGATAGGCTGGCCCATTTATTAGTTTCAATACTAATTTTTGTGTTGTACATATTTATATATATATAGGTGTATTAGTACTGGAACCAGCTTCAGATAATTCGAAGAAGTACCTGGTGGACATAAGTTTCATCAAAGGTAGAGAAGACCAATATTCATACTTTCAATTGGTTTATATTTTTTGTACCACTCAGCCGACTTCATGAGCCAATTTCGTTTGTTACTAGCCGCACGCTATTGTTATAGACAAGATTCTTTGATGGCGGTTATTTTTTTATAAAAAGTGTGTATTTAGTTACGTATTTGCAATAGATTATTGTGCTTGAATAAAGGTAAAGCATATACAGATAATACCTAATCCTATGAGTTCTGAAGAGGTTTCTGTGTATAACGTCTGTTTCTTTAACCTTTCTATTTTCATTCTGTATGCTTATGGATTGCTTTATAGTCTATATGCTTATAGTGTATGGTTTACATCAATAAACTTCAAAGACGAAATAGTTTAAACGCTTTGGCCGAGAACGTGACTTTAAAATTAAGATATCAGACCGCAGACTGTGTAAAAACTTTAGTCTCACATATAATGTATAAACGTCGTTTGCGCTTATCACAATCAAATTACCCCAAATTAGGTTATAACACAACTCGTCCTGGCCTTATAAGCTTTCCGAATAGTTAAAATGCTCAAACAAAGGAAGAGATCCACGTGCGAAGCATAAGTTGATGAGCAAAAAAGGCAGCTAGGAAGGTAGTGACCTATGATGACGCAATGCCAAAAACAGGCCAGGCTGCACCTCGGCAGGGGTCAAGGTAGGTCATCCGGTAACTTAATATCGTTTAATCACCGCAACATGTGCCAACCGGAGCGCCTATCAGCCCTCTGACTCATCCTAATTAAAGTTGGGAGACGGTGCCCTCAAACACAAAGCTTATTCGTAGACCATAAAACAGATTTTCACTTAGACCGTCAAGAGTCGTATAAATAAAATGGCGCGTTAATTTTGTAATTTCGACGAAGAGCGGCGAGGAAGCATGTCCGTGTCTATTTTGAACTCCCGATCGGCCGTTCGCCGGGTTGTTGAACTGGAATATTTCGGCAAACATGCGCGCGCGCACACGTTTTCTTCATCTTGACATATTATGACATAGCCCTGGTTATTGTGAAGTGTATGCTGCTGATACATTGCAATTTTGTAAAGGCCACACGTACGACATACGCGTTATAAAATCTGATAACAGAGTGCTAATGAATTATTGTTTATAACCAAATTTTAATTGTTTGTAGGATTCAATTATGCCATTTATAAATATTATAAGTGAACGAGATGTTTTTGCGAAGTGTACGCAACACGCGGAGATGTGGCTCAAGTGTGTGAGTGGTATCATCTGTGTGTGTGCAGTTTGTGTGTGTACGTGGAAGCGCGCGATGAAATAAAATATGTCCGGTCAACGAACTCGCGGTCGGTGCCATAAAAATTGCGATACCGTCCGAAAATCGGGCTCAAAATAAAAAGATCCGACACATTACAACCTTCGTGGAGTTTGCCTCGCTGAAACCGTCGCTTTGGAAAATATTTTCTTATCTATTGACTGACAATATATTAACATAAAACAATTGTCGCCTGTAGATATAGGTACCTTGTTTTGGAACAATATAAGGGCGCCATAAAATGCATTCTAACTTATATAAATAGTATTGTAAAATTATCCTTAATTAATCCTACCCTTTTCTATCTCCTAACATTATTTCCAAAAATATTACTATTAAATAATACTACTAAATATTGCAAAATAAAGAAATTTAAAAAAATCTCTACATCTATAATATAAAAAATTAACAACTGATCAGTCTAAAAGTGGGACATATCACAACTTATAATGTAAATAAAATGTAACACCTCCTATAAAGATACCGCCAAATACAGGAAATAAAAGTCACTCACCGCAGAGAAATGCTATGCATCTCCGAATGCGCTCTCATTGTGCAATGTCGTACGGGCGGGACGTTTCGCCTGCACTTCCGGATCGTAGCTCAGTCAGCTGATTTCCAACCGATGACCTTGCCAATTCGTCCGCCTTCATTATGTCGTTGTTATCGAGTGGCCAATTAAATAACACTCCGAAGCCTCCGCTTTCTGCACGACGAGGTTTCTTCCGGATGAGCGCCTGTTAATATTCTACGTCTTCCGCAACACATCGCGATACAAGCGAAGAGATTCAATAGACTTCTGTGGGATCTAGTCCGATCATGTTGAGAGTTAATATTGTCCAGTGGGATCCAAAACTTCCATTCTGGTTAGATTCTAATAAGAAAGTTCAATACACACCGGTGGGGTCCAAACTCCTGGCCATCGTCAATATTGACCGGTGGGATCGAGTGTGCGGACGTCCATTGTCGACTATCAGTACAGTCCAGTTGGGTCTAAGCTTACAATATCCATTTCTTAGCACAGTCAACACAAATGTTCGTACGTGCACTGCGCGGGTGAGATTGTCGACGGCAATGCGTTCACTTCGAACCGTAGCGGGGCTATGCGCGAGCCGTGACCACCTCTCGCTTATATGATAAAACCGGCGTCCGTCGCCGCCATCTGGTGCCGAGTGGAGGAACTGAGAAAAAGACTTTTCCGACGCGTCAAATCGCGCCTCATTTTCACCCTGAACCGATTTAATTAATACATTAAGTTTGTGTGACGGATCATGACAGCATTGCGGAACCTTATTTGGCTAGCAGCTGTGCTGGCTTTGCGACGCGTGAAATAATTATTGCTATAATAAAACGGATAGTTATCAATTCGATTCGGCGCTGATGACACGCTGATTTTTTTCCAACCGGCATATTAGGGAAGGCATATATTACTAAATGCCCGGCGAACTTCGTATCAGCTACATTTATTATATATTAGCTCGTACCGGATTCACACGGAATTTTAAACATCGGAAATAATAAAAATTAGCACACACACTCACACAATTACCCTTATCGCTACGTAATTTTGAGGGTATTTTTAATACCTTGAGTCAAATTATTTCAGTTTTAAAAAGGATCCATAAGTTTAAAAAACGTAATAAATATTAGCACATATTCACCGCAGATAGTGTAGCTTCCCAACTGTTTTCTTTTTATAGTACTTACTCAGCGGACAATGGAGCAGGTGAGTCTTCTATCCGCCCATGTACAACCACGCCACAGTCCGTGAATTGGTTGTGTTGCCGGCTTTTTACGCCACTTAAGTGGCATTTTAAGGAGCCTCCGAAATCTTCACCTACTTAGCGAAACATAGTAGAGGCACCGTTTTCAGTACAACTACTATTTCACCCTGAGTAATCTGTGAGCCCAACTGTGAAATAATATTTCAAAGGCGTCAAGTCAAAGTCTGTTTAATTCAAATAAAAAAATAATCAAATGTTTTCCCGTCATAATATTAGTACCTATACATATTTAAAATACAAAAAATAGTCACAATTGCATTTTAAATATTGGAAAATAAATTTAATTAGGATCTGCTAAAATTGGTAATAAATTATATATACCAAGACAAAACTTTTAATACACATAAAGATATATTACGATGGTATTGAATTATTGTTTTTTTACTCGTTCTAGTAAAAATTTTAAATTTCATAACATTGCATAGCAACTCTACAATGTAACATAGAGTTATATGTATCTGACGGTTAGGCACGACATATTTATTTACCAAATTACCATTGACTTGCCTCGAATCTCTCCCATAAAAATCGTAAGCCACCTATCAGAACATTGCGTAAGCGCACACAGCCGAACTACTAATAAGTCACTTAGCATGCATCACAATCAAAATTATACTCAGAAACAACTCATTTATACTTAATAGATGAGATTGTTGACTTGGCGGCTGTCGGTGTTCTAATCTACTCTTTTTATTATATAACATGTTTTCATTTATTTGATAAAGTATTTTCCAGTTTGTATGTCGTTTACACCCGTGGGGAGCCATGTGGACGCACTACTTGGGCCGACTCGTCCGAAGTGTTACCACGAGATCGCAGAATACTCAGAGTGAACCGGTACTTGTACTATGTTTCGTAGAGTAAGTGAGGATATAGGAAGCCTTTAAAATTGCCGCTTAAACGGCGTAAAAAGCCGGCAACACAACCAATGCGCAGACTGTGGAACGGTTATCCATGGGCGGCGGTGTTTTCTTACCATATAGGAGACCCATCTGCTCCGTTGTCCGCTGTACTAAATAATTTTTTTAAAATCCAGGCATCTAAATATTTTGTTTGGGATAACTTTAAGACATAGATGAGAACGGACATTTCAAGTGGATAAATATAATATATAAATATATGTAAATGTACTGATTTTTCTTGAATTTATATGGGCTTATTAAATGAATTACTTCCGTTAATTGATGAAAACTATTACGGAGTCTGTAATTGTAAACTTTTACATTACTAAGACAATTACTTAATTAAAGCACTTGTATTAGTTTTACTTTGGACACAATTTTACTTTATGTGAACAAAAATACACTTAAAAAATTAAGTATCTGAGATTTAATGCGTTTTTTAAAGCATTTGCGAAGATATTTTCTCATATTTTTGCAAAGTATTCCATAAGGCTAATTTTTATAACATTCTAAATTTTTATATATTGATTTTAAAAATAACTTTTGTACCTTTAGAACAGTTACAAAGTCAAACAGGTCAAATAAAATAGAGAAGTTATAGTTAGAGAGTTATTTGCAATGCGACGCCCATCTCTGCTTAGATGCAGCTTAGAGCAGGGACATGCTTGAAGACTTCTTTGTCTTATGTTTTTTTCTTGTTTGGTATTTTGACAGCATTTTTGTCGCATAATGTACATTTAAATAATGCTTTTCATACATACATATAATATAAAAGGGATTATATGAACATCCTGAAATTCTTGGTTCAGTACTGATACTATCTCATAAAAACTTTGTCATAAGTTATGGCAATGGGACTTTATATGTATGTAATTAAATGAATGATAAAACTATTTAAAATACTACGTATCTTGTCAGATATATCTGTAAATGCGATATTAAAAGTTTTTTATTTCTGATACAAACTCATAATAACTTAGTAATGTATTTCATTGATGATACTTCATTACTGAGTTATTATGAAGTGTCATTACTAATGAAGTTTTAAAGTTATTATTAAATTACGATATTTAAAGTTTTTTAAATTATTTTATTTCATAATAACTCAGTAATTATACTTACTGAGTCAGTAAGTATCATTACTGAGTTATTATGAAATAAAATAATAAATTGTTCCGTTAATGTGTTAAATAATGTTCTTAAATCACAAATCATTATAACTATTTAAGATTTTTATTAAGATTTTTCTCAAAACTTTTTTCTTTCTAATAAACAAGCATGTAAATGTTAAACTATTAGGATTGGGTATTACTTTGTATGCTTCTTGCATTTTTATATCTGGTCGAGAGAAACAAAAATAGAGATTGCGAGTTTTAAGTGGATTATTTTAATTTGTTTCACTCCGATACTTCTATCTCATCGTCCGTAGACCGTTTGGTTAATTACGTCTTTTTATGGTATAGCTAACAACGGAGCAAGTGGGTCTCCTATATGGTAAAAGAACACCGCCGCTCACACCCAATCGCCATGGCCCAACCGCGTCACAGTTTGCGCTCAAGTTACGTTGCCGGCTTTTTACACCGCTTGAATAGTATAACTTCAAGGGCTCTGATTTCCTTATTCACTCAGCGAAAGGCTAAAACGACAGGGTACTGCTGCAAAGTGGCTCTAAATTTTATTCAACCCTCTTTATTGATTAAATCACATTATAGTCCTAGATATATTTCTGTGTTTCCTTTCTATACTGTTAATAAATATATATATATTCAATTTTATTAAAAACATAACAGGGACTCCATGCCACTTATGTTCCCTAAAGTAGGTTACTTTAAGAAAGCGTCTGAGTGCCCAGCCGCTAACCGCCGACCACCTGTATTCCGACATTTTGTTTGTGATATTAATTCATTGATCGATCGTAAATATATACATTAATGATAAACTTATTGTGCTATTATAACATATATATAATTACATTAACTATTAACTATATAAGAAGATTATTAAGTACTGTAAGACTTCAATATAAATGTTTGATAAATAAATCAAAGGATTCTTATACGTAATCTATTTAATAGATTTGATTGACAGCAAATAATTCATTTTATATTTAATAATGCTTTAACCTTAGTTGTGGTTAGTAACTATTTGATTCTTAGAAAATCACATAAACTATGCACTTTCAAATTATTAAAACCTCTACTCGAACACAGGCATTATTTTATAATAAGTAAATGTTATATTGGTGTAATATATTTTTGATATTACAGAATCCGGTTGCACGCGGATGTTTGTGGTCACAGGCCCTTAATTAATTTGTAAATAGAACAATTAATTGATATTGCAGTAGAAAATGTTGCCACAATTTAGTTAATACTGTCAGCTTTGAAACAATTCGTTTTAAAAATATTATTATTATTACATATGACATAAAGATATGCCATTACTTGTAGGTATATAATATCGCTTTTGTTGCTTTAAGTAAAAAAAGGATTTATTAGGCACCTTATATTGTATCCCAATCGATATAATTATTATCGATAAATAAATTTAAAACAAAATTATACTCTTAAAGCCGTTAATAAAGATTCCGGTAACTTAAATTATGCTCGGAAATGGATTTAACAAGCATTTATTTTTTATATCCTCACTGGGTACGATACATACTTTAAAATAAAATTTAAGATTTACGTAATAATGGAGCATTGATTAAGGCATTTTGTGACGCGTTCCACTTCACTTTGTAGAATCAGCTGCCTGCCGAGGCCTGCCTCCAAATCAATTTTAGAGGTCCCCAAAATATCTAGCATCCCTATCCCTAAAAGGCCGACATACCCGCAAACTAGCAAGGGCTTGAGGTGGCCTTTGATAGAAGTTAAGTTAGTTAAGCATCCTGGTTTTCACAAAAAACCCAATTGTTTCAGTAAATGTGTAATGATTAGTAACAATGACTGACTATGATTCATGTGACTGTATGAATATTTATTTAGTAATAAATTTAACAAATCATTCTTAATATATTAATTGAATGTTAGTAATGATTTCTTTTAAGTAGCTATTTAATATTTTATTGAATATGCAAACACTCGTGATACGGTAAAATATTGTAAGCTATTATAAATGTCTAGCGCCAAACAACACTAATAATTATGAAAACATTTGATATGCATCAATTTCTAACTCGTCTTATGAAAATTTTCCAGATTGGCATCAATTGTCTCTTATCAGTTCCACAGAAATGTCTTTTTTCTAGGTATCTTAATATTTAGACATTGTATTATGTAAAACATAGTTTATAAGTAAGAAACGACCATACATTGCCCTAAAATGCCATCAACGCACTTACGGCCTGGTATCAATGGACAGAAAATCTATTCCTGATCCTGGGTTAGTATCTCTCTTATTTTTCATAAAACAAAGTTAAACTAAACTACATACTAGCCTATAAGTTTTTATAATTATATATATATATTTTTATAATATGGATTTATCTTCAATATATCCTTTAGTTATACAAAATGCAATATTATAATGTAACATTTAGCCTGCGCATGCGCCGTTTTCACCAGGAAACCGCGCTTCCACGCCTTTCACTCACGCGACTGAGAAAACTTTACCTATATGTATTTACTATGTTTTCTCGTTTTATATGTTTTCCCGTTCAGTTCTAGGTGGAAAAAATGTAGTATATTATATTTTTACATTAAGTTTAAATTCTTATTGGAAAACTATATACGCAACAATAGTTGCATTACGTATAATTATTGATTTACTGAATGATTTACTGATTTAAATAGTTTGAAATTACTGTTTCATTTAGCTATATATGATCAAATAGTAATATTTAGTTTTTACAAAGATTTATTCTTACGTTTACAGTGCTATAAAATTATCGTTAATACTATGATCATTTTAAATAACTGAAATAAACATTACATTTTATTGTACATCACAAGTTCAAAGACAAAAATGGCATAATCCTACGTCAAGTGATAAAATTCCACATAATATCTATGACGGGCATAGATAAATTACAGATAGCTAAGTATCTGTGATAGGAAAACAATTCATTAATTAATTTAAAAATATAGTATCCATTGAAAAATTTAAAAATAGAACCTTTGTCGTCTCTTATATAGAGTATACTACCTCTTTTAAATTTGAATTTTTTTATATTTATTTTTATCAATTTTTTAAAGTAAAACGTGAATTTATTCAGATCCTGAAATCTAGGAGCCTCTCTCAATATCTAATCTCTCCCCACCAATGGAAGGTTCTTGTAACTGACTGATGCAATATTATGAAAACAAAAAAGGATACTTTTTGATACAAACCATTCGTCTTAAGTGTAGGTAATGTTGGGTTACATAGGTAATGTTGGGATTGAGGTAAGGAAAATTAAAAACATTATAATTTAAAATATATATTTATTCTAACATGCATTTTAGCAATAAGTAGCTAGAGAGAGTATTTAACTAACAGTCTTATTATTTTACAAGAGTATAACATCACCAAGTTACAGAAATGCAATGAAAAATGCAAGGAAACATTAAACTCCATCGTCCTTTCATCTGGTAGTAATAATTAAATACAACATGAAACATTATATTTAAGTATAGGTTAATTAATAAATAATTACTTATAATACGGTAACTTTGATAAATTAAATTTCCCAGCTTTTTAGCATTGAGCTCTTGAGGGGGTAGGCAAACGCAGTCTTTGGTTTATTACATCAGAAAATACGTTTTCTTCTTTTTTCTATTCGAAGATATCTCAGTCCGACTTGCAGAAATTAATTTGTGACGGCTATACGTACAATTAAACCCATGCATTGCACCTGTTAGTCCATAAGTCCACGTGAAATATACATACGGAAAACTAACTAGCCTAATAACTAGAAATACTGCTTCTAGTAAACACCAATGGGATCGAGAATGATCGCCATTGTTGAATATACAAATATTAATTAAAAATTAAAACTTAATATACGTTTGTGGGGTCCAGAGCCATTTTCACTCAACACTATGGTCTATCAGTCTTAATACACTCCGGTAGGATCTAAGATGAACATTTTCGCTTCTGACACTCAACACAAAACTTTTCACACTTCAGTAAACTCCTGTAGGATCAAGCACGAACATTTTGATGAATGTTTTGTAGACTCGTCGCAATGATGTAGAGCCGCGGTGATTATCAGTAAACGCCGGTCGGGTCAAGGATAAACATTTGGAACATTCAAGATTTTCTCGCGTTCAAGTTTTTCAGTGTACACTGGTGATATGCGTAGAATTTGAAAATAAACTGAAAATTTTAACTTCTTCTTTTCCTCTTTCAGTAGATACCGGTGGGGTCCAAGATTTTTGACATGGTGAATGTTCCTTGAACTCGGACGGTCGGACTTATTCACGGTGAGTAAGCGCAAGTATTAGCGACGTGCAAACAGCGTGGCGTGTCGATTGCGACTGGTGGCTGCGCCACCACGTGCCTTGTTTATATACCTGCTCTCGCACAGTTGCGTATTTTTTGCAGTTTCGATTTGGAAGCTTTCAGTCGAGTGGGCGTTCGCGCCCCCGCCCTTGCATTTTTTATGCACCGTCATTTTTTATTAATAAGAATGACAATCCAGCGTGCAGCCCATATAAACTTTTTATAGTACAGATGCTCTGATCTTCATTGAATTGATAAAACAATCAGCTATGATTTATTGATGCGATTATTTTTGTGTATACATTGTTCTTAAAAAAATTAAATCTGATATCAGTCTTAACATATAACGGGACTAAAATACAGATTAAGGCGCAGGTGTCCATGGGCGGCGGTCATCTTTTATCATCAAGAAGACTCATCTGCTCTCTTGTCAACTACATAATAAAAAATTGAAAATTTAATAAAGTACTTATGTGAAAATTAAATCAATATAAAAATTCGTTATAACTATTATGTATTTAGCAATTTTTGTTTGCTATTAACTGAAACAATTATTAAAAGCCA
Source organism: Delias oraia (assembly GCA_018230265.1). Lineage (NCBI taxonomy): Eukaryota > Metazoa > Arthropoda > Insecta > Lepidoptera > Pieridae > Delias > Delias oraia. The sequence goes on along the minus strand of DWCF01002968.1, from coordinate 3,545 downwards.
CGCATGCAATTTCGTTTTGTCACGTCCGTCCGTAGATTTATCAAAACACGAGATATAGTTATATTTGCAGATAGACGTGACGCGTTTGCATAAACAATGGTGTGGGTAACATCTGATTGAATCTGTTATTCAAAATCAAATGTGTCAAGCTGTTTCGGTTTATTTGCATAGAGGGTTTATAGTACATTTGATGTAAGCATTTATGGATTTATCTATATATGATTTATTTATATATGCATATGAATCTTGTGTTTCTTTACACTTTCGATGTTCCTCCGATATTCTCGCTCAGTAAAACACAGTACAAGTACCATTTTACGCTGAGTATTCTCTGAGCCTATAGTACCACTTCGGACGAGTCAGCCCATTCTGTGTGTCAGTATACGCATGAGCATGGCTCTCTCACGGGTGCGACAGTATTAAGACACTCGCCCGGCCCCTGTTAAGTCCTTCCAAAGACGGAATAAATTATAAATCTAATCATACCCATGTCTGAAAAGCTCAATAGCTTTATAATTTAGGTCACGTAGTTACAATGAGGGTTTTCCTGAAGCAATGATTCTGCGTGGTTCCAAATTGATAGCATATGCATGGGATTCTCTTAACTGCGGTTACGGTCGGATATATAATTATGCTAAATTGATTACAAAAATGAATTATGCATATTTGGTATGGCTAAATCGATTTCATTTTTTTAGACTTTATTAGTTACAGTAGGTACATATAACTGAAGCAATATTTTTTATTGGTCATTAATTTGTAGTTCTTAAAGAGTCTATCAAATAATTAATAGTATCTACCAACACCTCCCGTCAACGCACCTGCAAGGCTAATCCTAGCTGAACCTCCTGCTAGTTTAGCACCGTTTACATTAAACAAACAACAAAGTAAAAAATATGAATACTTAAAAGTGTGCCAATTTCTTAAAGACGCCGAGACGTAGCTTAACAATAAGAAAATATCAAAAGCAAATGGGAAGCAAGGTAGAGAAAAAAGATGAAAGCTGTTTATTGGATCATTAAATCATTACTGTCAAAATCGCTTTAGGTTCTTTGAATTTGTCTAGAAGCCTTTGACCGTAGTAGGTAGCAAAAGTTTCAGGTAACATCAATAAAAAAATATAATCCTATTTATTAGCGAATTGTTTGAATGAACGAAAGGGGTTTCTTCTTTGTAAAACCAATGAAGCATAACAATTAAAACAATGGAGCGGAACCGTTTATGTTTATCTTGTGTTTTTTGTTCAGAATATTTGTAAGAACTTGGAATTTGTTGTTATTGGTAATATAACAACAGAATATACATATTTACATTATACATCTTCGTAACTACAATTTGTAAATATTATATTTTATGTATGTCCTTTAAATCTATCCATTTTAGTTACAATATATTTTTTTAATTATGTGAGAAACCATTGATACCAAGTAACTGACACCACGTTAAGCTTTTGCTTGCCTTGGTGTCAGTTACAGAATAAGTAAATAAATCTTAAATTGTGTTTTAAATCAATTTTTCCACAAACTGTGGTCCGCGTAGTCATCTCTGGACTATACATAAATGCTAATAATAACATGTTAAAAAACCTTCAAGAAAAGAGTTTACACATTCCTTAAAGGCCGGCAACGTACCCGCGGCTCTGCAAGGGCTGGGGGTATCCATGGGAGGAGGACCGCTTGCCCTAGATGAGCCTCCTGCTCCTTTGCCACAAATTATATAAAAAATACCTAATCTGATTTTTTTGCTATTTATTTTCTTAAGGGGTCCTCGAGCCCTTGAATCCCCGAAGTCACTGAAATAGGTTGGGAATCGTTCTAGAGTTATTTGTATGTAACTGATAGTCAGAGCGACGAAGACTGTGGTATAGAGTTACTTCTCCAGAATTAAAAGTATCACCTCAATGATTTTCGCCCGTGGGAGAGCCATGCCGAAGAATACGCTGACGCATTTATTGGGCTGGTTCGTCTGACGTTCCGTTCGTACCACGAGCTCACTGAACACTCAGCGTGAAATGGTTGTTGTACTTGAAACGGTACTCTACTAAGTTTCGCTAATTGTGTGAAGATATCGAAGGCTCTTGAAAAATGCTTCTTAAGCGGCGTAAATTGACGACAACACAACCAATGCGCTGACTGTGGTGCGGTTGTCCATGGGCGGCGGTGCTCTCTTACTATAAAGGAGACCCACCTGCTTCGTTGTATATACCATAAAACCGCTATACCATAAAACCTTTGTGGAAAAATGTCTTTACAATGACATACAGATTCTAAATTAGATGTTAATATAAATTTAAACGCTAAGTAATAATTAATTGGATTGCGTGAAATCATTATTGTAAGTAAAGATGATAAGAATAAATACTTTAATTGCTCCGTCAAAATGAGTTTTTCAATTTATTTTAATGATATAATTGTCTATGGTATATTTTTTATTACTAAGTATAATCTTCTTATGTCGTTTTCAACAACAACGTTTTATTTTTAGTTCACATTTGTAGATATGTAAATATATAGAACACAATTGATTGAATTCTCTTAAGAAAAAAAAAGAATATACCTATTCCTTAAATGCTGGCAACGCACCCGCGGCTCGGCAAAGGCTAGGGGTGTCTATGGGCGGCAGACCGTCTATCGCAGATGAGCTTCCTCTTTGTTTGCCATCATTTTCATAAAAAGCCATGATTTGATTGATTATTTTAATTGAATAGATGCCGAAACTGCTTGACGGATTTGAAAAATTCTTTCACTATTGAGAAGTTACACTATACCCGGTGTGCACTGCCTATGATATATTTATTGCCTATGATATATTATATATTTTTTAAAGTTCAATTCTTATTAAAATGGCAATAAAACGCCACTTACATCCCATGCCCTGCGAATACCATTGATTATAGAACAAAATAATCTATTACGTCTTTGTAGAACATATAATTATCTACAAAAAATTTTGCAACAGAACATGTCTAACTGCTAAATATAGTAACGTCACATTATTAATTTTTATGTTGCTGTTTGACCATACGGTCGTGACAGCTATATGGCGGGCTTTTGGGGGCGAGAGTTTACACGATTAACACAAGGCCGCTTCCTGCAAGACTCGAGGCGTCACATTGTTTGTTTATTTAAAAATAATAAATCTCTTTAATAATTTCCATCCGTGGGATAGCCATGCTGAAGCATATGCGGACGCACTAATTGGTCCGGCTCGTCCGAATTGATTCCACGGTTGCACAGAATGCTCAACGTGAAACAGTACTTGCACTTTGTTTCGCTGAGTGAGTGAAGATATTGGAGGTCCTTAAAAATATCAATGTCACTGGATTCCAGCTGGTCAGCGACATCCTCGACTTCAAAGACCTGTGTCGCCTCCTCACCTCCCAGACGGCACTGGTTCTTCGAAGTGGCGAAAGCATTCGAAAAAGTCTGGCACAAGAGTTTGATCTACAAGCTCTTCACCATCAAAGTACCGATTAGACTAGTCCGCATCATTACAGATTTCCTAGCGGATCGATCTTTCCGCTACCGAGTCGAGGGAGCCCTCTC